>AYLM01000886.1:0-10331 GCA_001625345.1 Cairneyella variabilis
CCAGCACTTGTCTACTATTCTGCGAACCAATGCTTCAGCATGTTCGAAACCTCCACCACAAAACACAGTACTCACCGCCCCGATCTCCGCAACTGCTTCGCAAGATCCCGTGCCATCTAGATGTCACTGGTGGTTCAAGCGTCTCCGTGGATTCGCCCCATCGGAGTGGATAAACCTTAATCCTTCCACGGGACCATGACAGCCTCGCGACATTGATCTACAAACGAGTCCGCTTGATCGGCAGGAAGCGAGATTTTTACTTCGTGGTATGCGTAATAAAGGTTAATCGAGCGTCTATCACTTTACTGAAAAGGGCAGTGAACCGTTGGATACCCAGAGCCTAATTGGCGGAGACTATACAGTACAGTAGAAACTACCTAGAATCAGATTAACCTTTAATACGCCGAGTACCGAAGTACTGTATCATCACTTGGTGAGTCTGGTTGGCCCGTGTTCTCCGCACAGACGAAGCATCCTGTCAATTCGTATGATCACCTCGGATTCGTATCAAAACGTTATTCCCGGCTTCTCTCAGTTTGCTGACTCTCAATTTCAGTCCTTTTGAAGTACTGTAGTAGTAGGAGGAGGAGGAAGGATGTTTATGTTGCTTGGTGGTGGTAATCCACGTGCCGTACCTGACTCCAACCCCTGAAGGTTCTCCTAGTGGACCAAAAAATGGAGCATGGAGATGCCAGCCCATGCCACAAACGGCCTATGCAAAAAGCAACCCCAATCCATGCCCAATACAGCAATTTGAACGACATCAATCGCGCAAAAGAAATGTGTAAACGCTTGACTCCGATTACTCTACTTGGTACTCTACCGTGAATGTGTCTAGCACTAGTTGAGGAAATTCCTGGCCGAGACGCTGCGAGAAACAAGACGGGATCACGGTGAAGTGATTTGATGTGAGGTGGAAGTCGGCAAAGCTGCTGCAATCTTCAGGGGCTTCTCGAAGTCGCCCGCAACAAAAAAGTCTGGGTTGACCGACTGCATACGTTTGCGGGATCTGTGCGCAACTCCAACAACCTCATACCATCCACGATTCTCAAGTCAATTGCCTCGGCGCGCGATTCCTACGATTGCACGAGCTCGATTGCTACTTTCTGTGGACGTTGCTTGGAGTTGTTGCTTGCGTTGATAATTGCAGGGACGTGGGAGGATATCAACAGGTCGATTCACGAAAGCGAGTGCCAGATTCTCCTCTACGAACGAGACCTTCCATTCCTCATGAATTCTCCACTGCGATAATCAACCAATCGATCGTTCCCAGGCGGATTCACCATTCTATAGTACAAAGCTATTGTCTGCGACCTGCTAGAGGACAGACAAGATGCCCTGGCACCCCCTCCCACGCATCGCCTTCGCCGTGGCGACACACCCTTTCGCTGCGCACGAACCTGCAGATCTACCATTAGAACTTGGAGACGAGCTCTACATCATTGAGCAGGGAGGCAGCAATGGCGACTGGTTCCGCGGGTACTTGGTTGCGCCGCCCAGTTTATTGGCAGGTCTCACATCTACCAAAGGACAAACGTTAGAAGCGCGCGTGTTTTCTGGGATATTTCCGCGGAGCTGTGTTGAAGTACGTGAGGTTCTGGGGGAAGATGAAGGAGATAGTGAAGAAGAGGTTGAGGTAAATGGTAATGGAGGGGGTACTGGAGACAAAGGTAGTAGGGATGGCGAGTTAAGTGCCGACGCAAGTCCACTCGCAAGTCCCCTAAGCATACCATTACGCAAACAAGCCTCAGTACCTGCAGCCAAAGCCCTAGCCGCCAAAAGACAAAGCAACAAAACCGGCACAACGAAGAAAAAACATCTCACGAATGGAGGACCACCACGAGATCCCGATGCGCCGAAACCAGCAGCTCCAGTCCCGATGCTGAAAATTGGAGATGAGACACCAACCTCTGCAGAGGAGCCTCTGGTCGACGAAATTGCGTCCTGTTTACGGGAATGGCACAGTACGAATCTACACGAACTACTACTCTCGAGGCAGTATGGCACATTGGATAAGATGTCCGCGCTTGTACAAACGCTGGATTTGTCGCGGAGGCAGTTCCTGCACAATGTCCTCACGAGCCATGAATTGGGCAGGCTGAGAGAGAAAACGGTATGGGATTTGGTGCTGGGGAATAAGGTGTTTAATGGGGAGGTTATAGTCAGAGACCCAGCTGAACGGGGCAGAGTTTTGACTGGCGATGATTCAGCGGTTGAAATCACGAAGTTGCAGTCTATGATGAGTCTCCTGGATGAGCGGCCAGCACCACATGTGGGCGATACTATGACGCTGCATCATTTGTTGATTGATGTGAAGACGTTCGTAGGCGCGAGCACGGAGGCGACGACACTGGTTTTCTTCTTGGCTTCAAAAGCGCCGGGACAAGCTGCTGTGGCGTTGAGTGAAAGCTATATCGTGGAAGTGCCTCCGTCGGGGGCACTGACGAGTCTCGCGAATGCAGGGCAGATGAAAACCCTGTTTACGGATCTAGCGACTACGGATATTGGCGATGCGACGAGCACGGATAGTGAGCTGTATCTGGTTGTCAAAATACGGAGTACGCAACAAGTGGTAGCAGGCAAACCGGGTTCTAGAGGCGGGTCGATATCCAGGGATGGTCCGGGTTCGACGAGGATCCTGGCTGGTGATAAGCCGCAGTCTGCGGGTGGTGCTGGGAAGATTGGAAGGAGGAGCTTGATGTGGGGCCAGAAACCACAGAGGAATTTCTCGAGGAATGCGCCGATTACGTCGAAGCTTAATTCGCTTGCTGAGCAAGGGGAGAGCAGAGGGGAGAGTCAGGATGGACCGCCTGGGACGGCGCACTCGAGAGGACCGGCTGTGGGAGAGCAGAAGGAGGTTAGCCGGATTGTGAATAGGACTGTGGGTATTGGAGCTCTGAAGGTCAATTCCGTCATGAAGCAGGACGAGGAAGTCGAGCAGCTCATGACCATTTGGGCTCCATCTGTCGCGTTTGGTCAAGAAAAGAGCGAGACTGATGGCTGGGAAGAAGTTATTCGGGATCTGATGGAGAGTAAATCTGGACACTATGAGAAGTCGCGGAAAGCAGAGCGCTTGCAGGTGCATCTCAAATCGTTTGATAGTCCTGATGCAGATGTTCTCGTCAGATCTACTCCTACCCTGCTTTCCGGTGTCTCGAGGACGAGCAAAATGGGTTTCTCGGGGGCTCCTACGAAGCCGAGATCGGATATCTATGTCACAATTGATGAGGCTTTTCTTCCGAGGCATGCACTTCTTTCGCGAGCTACTGGCAGTGCGACACCACTTTCTTCGAGTATTGGTGGTACGAACCTGCAGGTTACTCTCGAGGTTAGACGAGCTACTGGAGAGCGCATGGAAGGCTGTATATTTCCGTCTTCGAATGCCGAGAGCCAGTCATCGTGGGAGTCGACCGCTGCAGAGCGTGGTGATCCTTGGAACCAGACTTTGCGGCTTGTTATTCCACCTCAAGATGTTTCAACTTGTCATCTTGTCATGACACTCTCAGATGTTCCGAATCAACCGTTCGCTATTTGCCATTTCCCGCTCTGGGACCAACAAGCATTTATGCGAGATGGTCATCATAGTTTGCTTCTGTACAGATATGATGATAGCACAAGTTCCGCAAAAGGACGAGGCGAAGGCAGGACTGGATACTTGTCCTTGCCTTGGAATGCGAGAGGAAAGGACGACGTGAGCAAGGACGAAGCCGTCACTGGACCGATCGCCACCCTCAGAGTGCAGACCTACCTCTGCAGTACCCGCTTCTCGCAAGACAAAGTTCTTCTCACACTATTGAAATGGAAAGAGCAGCCACCGGGAGACGTGCTTGAACTGCTCAAGCGTATTTTCTTCGTCCCAGAAATTGAGATCGTGAAACTGCTCAACGATGTTCTCGACGCTATCTTTGGGATCCTGGTCGAGTACTCTGGCCGCGAGGAGTACGAGGATCTGACGTTCAGCGCGCTTGTCACGGTCTTGGGGATCGTGCATGACCGGAGATTCAACCTTGGTCCACTGGTTGATCAGTATGCGGAGAACGAGTTCAACTACCCATTTGCGACGCCTTGTCTGGTCAGGTCGTTTACAAGATTGATTGAAAAGCCTTCAGAACCGGATACATCGAGAAAACTGCGTGCGACGTTCAAGGTTGTGAACCATATCTTAAAGTTCATTACGCATGCACGGGGCCAGCAGAAGGAGAAGGAGGCTGGGATCGGTATCACGACTTCGACTCCGGGGTTCACGAGGCATTTGAAGAGTATCTTCAAGGCTCTAGATGGGTTGATGAGGAATACGGCGCCAATTCTGGTAGGCAGTCAAACGTTGGCTGTGCAGCATTTCCATACCTGGCTACCAGAACTTAATGGTCTGCTCGATACCGAGGAGATCCTGCATATTGCGATCGATTTCATGGATTCTTGTTCAGCGGTCAAAGGCAAACTCATCCTGTACAAACTGGTCTTGATTATTAATTACTCGAAGCTGGAGCTTTTCTCGCAACCCGAACAGAAGGCGGCGTTGAGTGCGAATACCGTGCGATGGATTGCGCCGCATTGGGGCAAGACTACGGATGTCACGGAGCAATGGAGGGAACAAGTCCGATTATGCTGTTCGATTTTGTCGACTCAAGTTGCACAGCTTGGCCCTGAGGTTCCAGATCATATCCCCAAGATCATCGACTCGTATCTCGCGCTTCAAGCTGCAGGGCCGAGGACAGAGAAGACAAGATTATCGCTGCTGTTCCCGACCACATATCCATTCCCTAGCAAGCCGATTTCCGGGACCGCAAAGTTTGACGAGGTGCTCATTGAACTGTCTGCTATTCTGTCGGCCATATCAACGTTACCGGCTGGGATGCAACTCGAGCTCGCAGAAGATGAAATGGCTACCCTTCTTGAGGATACGCTGCACGTTCATCTCAGCATTCTGCAATGTGAAGCTTTCCCGGCGGATTGGCTGAGCGTGCATATCTACCATCACAAATCGACAATGAAGACGCTGGAGTACCTTGCAGGCATTCTGCTCGATTCGTTCCTGCCTGATCCGGATGATGCGGAGAGCTACAATACTGAGCTGTGGAAAGTCTTCTTCACAGTTCTGTTGAAGCTTGTTGGCAGCGATGCGCTTGCTCTAGAGACGTTCCCCGAGCAGAAACGACGAGCGGTCTGGAAGATTGCTGGAGATGTGCGTGAACATGGTGCTGAGCTCCTGAGACGGACTTGGGAAGCTATTGGATGGGAAACCAGTCCTGATGAGAGGCAGAAGTATGGTTTGATCAAGATGGGCGGATACCAAGTGCAATATGTGCCTGTGCTCGTTGGTCCGATTGTCGAACTCTGTCTCAGTGTCCACGAGGGCCTTAGGTATGTTGCTGTCGAGGTGCTGCAGACTATGATTGTCAGTGAGTGGACTCTCAGCGAGGATTTGTCTATCATCCAGACTGAGATGATCGATTGCTTGGATCGCCTGTTCAAGTCGAAGCCACTCACGGAAAGCATACTCCAGAAGCTGTTCATCGGCGAGTTGCTGAAGTTGTTTGATCCACTCTCCACGACTGAGGATGATCCGCTGTACGCTTCGCTGAAGGAGCTGATCGCTACGATTGATGAATTCTTGGACCTCTTGGTTGCAGTTCACAGCACGGATGTCACGGGTGAAGCATCGCATATGATTCATCGTCTGCGACTTATGGAGTTCTTGAGAGATATGCAAAAGGAAGAGATTTTCATCCGATATGTGCATCAACTTGCACAGCTTCAATCTGATGCCAGAAATCCCACAGAAGCTGGTCTCGCCTTGCGACTACATGCTGACCTCTATGAGTGGGACCCTACGAAGATTATACCTCCTCTTGCAGACCCCGAGTTCCCTGCTCAATCACAGTTCGATCGCAAGGAGAAAATCTACTTCGACATTATCAAGCATTTTGAAGAAGGCGAGGCTTGGAGCAGTGCTCTTGCTGCGTATCAAGAACTGCAGGCGCAGTATCAAGACAATGTCTACGATTTCCCCAAGCTGGCAAGAACCCAGCGCGCAATTGCTACGATCTATGAGACGATTGCGAAGAGTGATAAGTTGGTTCCCAAGTACTTCCGCGTCACATACAAAGGAATGGGTTTCCCGCCTAGCTTGCGAGACAAGGAGTTCGTGTATGAAGGTTCGCCGACCGAGCGAACGACACAATTCACGGATCGAATGCAAGAGCAACACCCGTCAGCGCAGATCGTCACCTCAGGCGATGTCGAGGATGTGGAAGGTCAATTCCTGCAAATCTCCGCCTTGTCACCACACCGCGATCTCGAGCACCACGTCTTCCAACGTGCTCGCGTCACCCAAGCTGTTCGAGACTATATCTTATCGACTCATCCGCAGGACTTTTCTGTCACGAGTAAACGCAACACGGCCGGTCCAGTCCAGGATCACTCAGCCGAGAAGATCATATACCGCACCGCGGACGCATTCCCCACCATCCTGCGACGCAGCGAGATCATTGAGGTCGCGAAGGTGCAGCTGAGCCCCTTACAAACCGCCTTGGAACGCGTGATCCGTAAAACGGCCGAGATGGCAGTCGTTGAAAAGCGGGTCGCGGACGGCGAGGATGAAGTCGCTCCCCTTCTCGTGGACGCACTGTCCATCTCCGTGTCACCGACGAGCGAAACTACCATAGCACGGTATAGAGAGCTGCTTCCGACGACCATTGATAGTGATGAGGTTGAGGAGATTGAGTTCTCGCCTCTCGAGAACGCTCTCAAGACGGCATTGATCGATCACGCGGTCATGATTAAGCGGTGTTTGGCTATGTTTGCGAAATCCGAACAATCTCACAGAACAGCAGCAACCCTCGGCAGCAACAGATTTATTTACCACCCGAGTCTACTCGCGAACGTCGATAAAGTGAAAGCGGAGTTCGAGATCACCTTCGCGCCTGAGCTCGCGAGCTTTGGCTTCCCGCAAAAGTCACAGGAGAGAGCATCTCCAAGCCCCAGCTGGCAGCTGCAGAGTCCTGTGGTGAGTGATCGCAGTTTGCGTAATAGTCAGATGTTGGCAGCTGCTGGAGGACTGAAGAATAGCGCGACGAATGGGACGATGGATACGAGTATTCTCGACACACCTACCAACCGTGCTAGTGGCAAGACCGGGCGGCTCAGCTTCTTACAACGAAAAGGCCACGCACATGGAAACTCGCAGCATGAGGCGATTCTTGCGCCGGTTATTAATGGTGCTGGGAAAGCAGCTAAGCCTGGTAGAGGAAGAGGGAATACAGTGGAGACAGTGCTGGAGAGTTCAGATGGGAACCCGACGGAGAGGAGTAGGAGTAAGGAGAAAGAGAATAAGAGGCAGAGCTTTTTTGGTGGCGTTGGCAGTATTGGGAGGGGACATGGACATTCGATTGGGTCGAGTGAGAAAGAAGAAGAGGGTGAAGGGGAGTGGGTTACACAATCCGACTTGTCCTCTATTGCCAACGCTGGTTTGGGTGTGGGACGCAGAAGTAGTTCCAGTCAGAGACCAGAGACGGCGACCAGTGCGGGTGGCGGATGGCTGGGTGGACGGAAGGGTGGGGCAGTGTATGATGGGAATTCGAGTGAGGCGGGGACGTTGTCCAGGGATGGCAGTGTGGGGAGTAGAGTAGGAGGGAGCGTGAGGAAGAGGTTGAGTTTGCTGAAGTTGGGGAAGAAGAGTAGCAAGGCAAATGTGTTGGTGGGGAGTGTGGCGGAGGAAGACTGATCTTCCCATCACATTACCACCTCATCTCACCCCCATCGGAATAAAGATTTCCTTGTGTACATTTCTTCGCAGGGTGTTTCTAGAAGGACTGGGTACATATCAGCGGAATTTGCGCCCTTTTTATGATGGATGGATGGATGTATACCCGATTCGAATTTCAGCGTTGTTTGTTCGTTACTTGTTTCATATGTGATCCGGCTCGGTGGAGGGAAAGGGTGGACTGAAATGTATAATATGGGGGATGGTTTTGCGTATTTACAATAAAGATGGCAGAAGTGAGATAGAAATGAGATGAATTGAGATACAGCCCAACCTTCTTATGCGTTATGCAACAGAGAATTATCACACGCAAATCCTAACATAAAAGAAAATCCGTTTCTATTTGGAAAAGTAAGCAAAACTGCTTTATCAGTAATGCTAAGTGAGCTAAACTAAGGAAGAGTGTGGCGAGAGTAAAAGGCGAGTGAGTAATAATAAGCAATAATGAAAACCGTCAGAGTTAGTATAAGTATATAAGATACTACTTCAGTACCTAAGGGGACTTGTCTTAGCTCTCTTTAAGCCTAGTTACACTTTCCTTATCTCTATTTATAAATTCTAATTTTAACTTCTTTATAAGATTCCTTTAGAACTAATTTTAGTGTCAGGGCCACATGACGCTGACGCATGCCTGAAACACGGTCTATGCGTAGGGGTTATATCTTCATGTTGGCGGCATGCCCTCCTTCTATCCTTATCTGTTCTAAGTTAATGGAGTACTGTCTTGTCTGTCTATCTTGAAGTCCTGCCTTGACAATTTGTATACGATATTTTAGGAGGAACACTTTCTATTAAATATAGTATATCGTCTCCTAGTTTACTGAAGGCAATTTCTAATCATTAAGCCTATAGCAGAAGTAAAAGTTAGATTAGAGAGACGAAAGGGAAGAAGTATTGCAATATCGGCATTAATAGGAGCCGCAAAAACTCACATAGTTGGATTATTACCATCCAAGGCCGTATTGCCTATCGTGTTCTACCAGATGTATGAATAATGTCGTAAATAGAGGTTGATGCCCTGCAACGAAGTGAAAGGGAAAACTACTCCTATCGTTAGAAGGCCCGCTGATGGTTGTACGGCCATCGCGATGTGTATTACAAAGAACTGCCGAAGTTTCTTTAAAAGGGGATGCCGTAACGAGTTCGTTAACACGTGATTTACTTCAGGTATGCCTAATCGGGCTTAAGAGAAATTTGGCCACTTGCTATGAACTGGACACGCGCTACGCACGCCGACGCCCTGAAACGGAGTATGAGTCGTGGTAGGGTTTTAGGTTAGCAAGTGAAGGACCCGGCAAGTCGTGGTGCAATATTGCAAGTAGTTAATGTCCTATTAGAAAACGACTTCTTTTCGTCAGGGTTGAAAGATATAACTCCCTTTATATAAAGCGTGAGGTTGATGTGGAGACGGGCTCATAATCCTCAACATACTTAAGTTTTACAATTGAATAAGCACTGCCTCACCCAGGTTTCATAAATAAATTGCAAAAAAGGAATACACTATTGAAGGATTAAGTAAAACCCTTCGATATGGGGTACCATGTGATTTGATGCGACAAATGAGGGAGGTTCCGCTTGCTTTCAGCTCACATTCAGCTTCACCTTAGCCTTGCATCGTAGCATTTTACTGGACGAATCAGACAACCAGCCAATAAGATTCCTCCGTACTGAACCTTAATAGTCATTTACCCTACCGTAAAAATAGTTAGGATTCTAGCCCATCTTCGTAACTTACTATGCAGTGGTATAGGAATTTTTTCCAACTGTCTTGGGGGACAGACACATACTATCCATTGCGTATTATCGTTGGAATTCAAAGCGATGAACTCGATATCTCGTCCTTAGCGAGAGGCATCCTGAGTCCGGACTATCATTGTCCTCTCCTTTTGCTTCGGAGCTACGACTCTATATCTCTCCTAATTGTTATGATTAGGACGTTCTAAATGTTACACTCAATGAGTACGAATATCACATTCATACACATAGGAATCTTGCATATTGATGCACAAAGACCTTCATCAGAACAAGGCTTAAGGCTGAGATTTCAGTTTCGGAGGTATGGTGTGACATGCTACCCGGGAGTCTGGCTTGAAATCAACGGGGCCAGTGCATGGTTTGGGGGCGGGGAATATCGCCTAAAAGCTTACTGCATAACCGTATTTCCACTTTGAAACACCCTTAGAGCCCTATCGATTGGTAGCAATTCAAACGTTACTGGTACGCCCCCTCACGCCAGATTCATCAGACGGTGATGCTTATATGCGCCTCCGAACCCATACAACTAAGAGTTTGACAGCCACAGGGGGTTTAATTTGTTCTCGGAGTCTCGTATGACGCCTTACTCCATACCTTTCAGCTGCGCAGGGCTGAGCTTTCTGCACTCTATCGGAGATACAGTATCCTTGCCATTTCACTTGGGGAAAATTAACATGAGATATCCTTTCCATCCCTAGCATATAGCAACTGAAAGGAGCATTGGTTCGTCGCTCTTTTCAGGTTTGTAGTAACGCAGTGTCGGATATTTCAGTACCGGAACGGTATTCTTACCCCTTATTTTAGTGCCACG
>AYLM01000887.1:0-14544 GCA_001625345.1 Cairneyella variabilis
AACTGGGATTGTCACTATATATACTCAGTCAGTCCTTCCATAGAAATGCAGACATCTTTTCCTTCGCATTCAAAACCATTCAGGAATCACGTGACTATCTGCTCAATACGCAGAGCATCCACGATCCAGAATATTAGAACTTCAGAAATTTATCATCGGAAATTTATTAGAACTTCATCATAGCTGTTATAAAAGCATTAGTAACTCTCTTCTTGCTCATTGCTTGCGGAGTCAACGCCTTCGAGCAAGCACAGTTGGTACCACAGAAACGATCAGTCTCTGTCCTTGGTGGATGGAGCTTAAACGCGATCAACTTCAACATCACTTTATGCCCAGGAGGGACTCAAGGTTGTTTCACCAATGGATGTTGCCCGAATACATTGACCTGTACTGGAACTGATGACCCAGTCAATGTCGTTTGCTGTCCTACAGGTTAGCTACCCATGCGAGTCTTGGCAATTACTGAATGTCGCACTCTGGAATTATTTTACTCCACAAACACGAAATGTCTTCAACAAGGACGCTGTTTGCCATGGCTTCTGTGTGCCCGATTTGCTAATTGATAATCCAGACGCCGATTGCATGCAAAACTTCCTAGCGACTCCAGTATGTGCCGATACCACCTAGACCCTCTGGAATGCAACTACCCAGGGCCAGTACGGTGGCTTCTTCTGCTGTGATGAGGGTCAAATTGGCGACACCACTGGGCTTTACTACCCAAACACCACTATACTTGCTATATCATCCAGTGCCATCACAGTAAGTTCTCAAAATCCCAGTTCAATCTTGTCCACTGGCTGATCAAGTATGTAATGTTCTCAGGTTGTGCCCATCACTCCGACTGGAATCTCTGCAACCGCATATAGCCGTTTGTCTGCAACTGCCACAACCACTGGCTCCGGCGGCATAGCGGGGACCGTTTCGTCGACTATTGCTTCTGCCACAAGTAAAACCACCACGGGAGCTTCGAATATAAACGAGGTACAATGGGGGCATATAGCTGGGTTATTTGCTTCATTCTCGCCGCGATTTTCTAGTCGCGGCATAGGGACGGAGAGAATCACAGCAGTTGAAGAGTGCATAGAGATGCACGAATAATATTATCGAGAAACTCTGGAACAGGAAACGACTGCCTCTATTCATTTGTAGAACTACTGGTTCTTCGAACTTTTTTGGTTGGGTCGCTGCAGGATCTGCTCGGTATAGGTTGTGTTTATATGAAACGACGAAGTTAGATTACGAATTCATGTTCCCTCTCAATCTGTTTCTTGGGCAATAGTTCCATGACCTCGAGACAGCTACCTCTCAGAGAAACGCTGGATTTGCAAGCTCCTACATTCCGGACTCTATACCATCTTACTTCCACGTCATTTAAGGCCTCAATGGCTGATCGGCCCCGCGTATGTAAGTACAACGTGGCTTAGGTAACTATGCCTAGAAATCTGCCCGGGAGGCGTTAGAGTCAGCCTTATGAGCCTAAACTCCAGACGACAAGTTTTGTAGTGTTAACGTCGATAATCTTCTGCCATTTAGGGTTGGGAGTTAACACTATTATTGATTTTAGCTAATAACTACTGTACATCTTGCAGTAGCAGTTCCTGGTTTCAAAACGTAGTAGTACTACGTGAACCTCCAGTCACTTCCATCTTAATTTACAAGTTCCCTCCTAGAACTATCAGCAATAACCTAGACTTAGGTCCAAATACAGAGCTATCCCAAGAGCTAATGCCTTGTAGAGTAATCTAGTGACTAAAGGATAGAGCGATCTGTATTCAGTTAGAGCTAACTCTAGACCTTTCCTAATATTCTCTCATTCAGGGCACAACAGTTCAAGGCACAACAGCGACAATAAGTCCTCAGAAGCCAATTAGGGTTGAACTTTCAGCGGCCAACCAGCAGCGGCGCGGACCCCCGAGGGAGCCAACCAGCGTGGTCCGTCAGCCGCGAATGAAGTTTGATCTTCTAGGAGCCAATCAACGCGAGGCTTGGCAGAGGGATCTCAAGCTGGCGGACGCTTTTTTCGGGCCCAGTCCTCGCCCACCAGTTGGTCATCCCCTTCGTTCCTCGTTTCAGGGCACTCGTCTACTGCTGGCAAGATATTGTACGAATCTGATTGTTCAATACACATTCGACAAGGACTTTTTACGCTGCATATATATGATACTATATACTCGAGGCCTTTGCTATACCCGAATATGATCGTTTAGCTTTAAAATGCCATGGGTTCTTCCTTATTCAGGTGTAGTTACTTCCTATGTAGTTCAAAAGGAGCTCAATCTATCGATGAATTCGGGGTTCTGGAGGATAGTACTGTACACGCAAGTAGACGTGTATCTCCTACTGCGTGAGTCCCGCGGTTGCCATATTCCTTCTAGCCCTGCTAATATGCCGCACAGGAAAACCGTCGGCTGCGCGACTCAGGCTGTCGCTCTCGGCGACGAGCCCGTGAAACTCCACTTCCGAAGGTGAGGAAGAGAAAGAAGGATGCAACCCCGAGACTATTTCTTACGTCAGTCTTCCCGCCATCTTTTGACCCGCCCCTGAACGCTATACCAGAACAGCAATCAATAGAACTCCCAGCTAAGAGACGAAGAACAGCAGAATATGCTGCGACACGAGAGGTCGATGCTTATAAGACGAAGTTGGGAACTACTCTTAGTACTTCCGTTCAAGCGGCCCACAAATTTATTGGAATATCCCCTCATAGATTAAATTAAGCACTTCTCCGAATACAAAGGAAAGAGGCTTATCGTCTGTGACCACGGATCTTGCCATTCCTCTAATTCAGCCTCTATTCAGCTCGGCCCCCAGCCCGAATGTTCAAGTGTTTCAAGTTTGTTACGCAAACTAAATATCCACAAATCTGACGAATAGTCCTCGTATTTGCCGATTTTCTTACTCTACAGCCTTAAGGGCAAGGTAACCATGGTCCAGCTGATGCAAACACCGCTCACATTAGAGACCACGATCATATGAAGCTTTTAACAGGCGTCGAAAGAAACGCCAAGCTGATAGGGAAAGGATCCATTTGTGGATTCCAGTTGAATGTCTCATCCTGAATGCTTAGTAAGACTTCAGGCAACTCTTTATAAACGCTCTGTATAAATGTTGTTCGTTCATGGGTTACTAGCCACTTGTAAGCCATCACACCCACAATTTTATTTAGTAGAAAGTGAGGAAGTCTGTCCCGATGCAACAGCCCCGCTGTCTGTAGGATGAGGAATGTTTCCTCCGTAGCAGCTAGATCAAATACCCACTGGTCAATCAAATCAAATCAGACAAGCATGAGCACTATTTTAAACTTTTATTAGATGGAAAATAAAACAATTCTTCACACAATTTGTCGTTACTCTAAATACAACCATTGTGGGTGCTCGTGATCATCCTTCTGAGGCGGAGTCGTAGACCTTGTCCATCACAAATATCATCGCTATCGCGATATATTCTGTCACGTGTTCATCTTTTCTTTGCAACCTTCATAGTTTCTGCTCCGATGGACACTTTTTATTGATTATTAACACAAGTTATTGAGATTCCAATGGTCGAGGTCGCCATGAGTCCTCGTACTAAGAACCACAGCCTCCCTTTAACTGTTAAGTCCCGAGGCCCTTTCGATGATTCTAAAAACGCCAATATGCTCTCTCAAGAAGTGTTGTATACTCTTACGCCTGCATCCCAGTTCTTGGTTTTCTCACCACCAGAATCCTAGCCCTCAAGACGTAGGATCCGCTTCAGCTTCTACAATAATCACACAATAGACTATGCTCTTCGTATCGCTTCCTGATCATGGATTTATATTTTTAGTATCACTCTTTAATGATGCCGTTTATGTCACTTTCATCACCGACTCGAGTATCCTTCAGAGATAAATTTAGATTTCATCAGAGTTGATGCTAGGAATAGAAGCAGCTGAGAAAGACATCGTGGCCAAGTTTGTATATAAAAGATGTCTGATCTCCCCCAGAATCGACCTGCTTCCTACTTCCAATAGTATCATACTTTCCCTTTCAAACATCAAGCGCTACATCTCTAGTCTCAACCATCCTCCCTTAGTACGATAGTACATCCACACCATCGATAATTGGACAAAGTCCTTACAACAGTACATAAATAAAATGCAATTCTTTCACTTCCTCACCCTTATCTCTCTTACCATCACCGGAGCCGTCGCAGCTCCAGGTTACTCCACTCCAACACTAGTCACATACCCAGCTGTATGTGACCCACTCTCTAGGTAACAGAATTACCAAGTACTAAGCGCAGTATAAAAATAGAGTTCTTACTCTACCCCCTATCAAGCTTCATCTACACCACCAATCTCTCTAGCCGTACGTATTCCATGTCCTTTAACTAGGCTCTCAAGATACTAATGGCTGCATAAAACAGAATCAGCAGAACGTCTGCCAGTCTGGAAGCCCGTACTGCTGCTCCATCTCTTCATCTTATGGTGATGGCCATTCCTGCAACGATATGACTAATAGTACCATCAACTGTGACAGCACTGTCTTGTGCTGCAATGACAATAGCAGTGGAGTAAGTCTATCTTCCTCCACTCACAAATCTCGATGGAAATGAACAGAAGCTAAAATGCTTGCCTATTAGACCCAGGTCTGCACCAGCAGCCTTACTATCGTTATTGATGGCCCTGTCAATATCAGCGGTCTGTAAAATGCGCTAAGAAAGTCGTAGAGCTGCATGTGGCAAGATATACAGCTCTACTATAAGCGGGTGTAGTTGAGGAGAAGATAGCTTTGCTACTATAGGTACTCAGTAGGCAGGGGAAGGGGGTCCTTTTGTCGCCTGTTTTTGCTTTTATTGGTTATTCTTAATACTGTCCTTTGGTCTCGGCACTGGCTGCTGGGGATATCTGCTTACAAATCTCGAGATTTACTTTTCATTTGCAATCTGAAATCATTAGCGTGAATTTGGAACTGAAGGAGCACGACAATGACCTAGCAAGTGCAGTCATAATGGACTCCAGAAAGCACAGCGTAATCCACCTCTGTTGAGAATATGAGTGAGAGGGCACTTGATTTTTGAAGACTGGGCTACACGGCACTTAAATACAAGATGGAGACGATAAGGTAGGTAGCAACTAGGGATGCGATGAAGCCTAGGAGTTGTATAAAGGCTGCATTTGTTTTACATTAACAAATAATTATATTAAAGGTTTGCCTAATAAGCTATAGGAGCATGAAAAGTTGCAGCTATTCCAAGGAATCTGGCTCGTTAAGTATAGTAATTAAAGGAGTGTAGTTGTTCTCTATTCTAATCTGCGATATTCTGCAATTGCTTCAGGGTCTGCTTTTATGGCATCAAAGTCCGAGTGGGTCAAGAATAGCTTCTCGAGTTCGCACGCCGTACTTAGTCCAATGTAGGCTTGGCTGTCAGAGAAGATATTGCAATTGAGTGCCAATGTTATCGAGAGTAAAGATAGTCCATGTTTCGGGCGATAGATCGAAGGAGGGCTAGTATTGCGTTCATAATGTGCAATGCCATAGATTTGTCCAAGGGCCTGCATCTGCAACGGTCTTCTCTCACATTATCGTGATCGTCCAACCGTAGTCTTCCTCTGTCGTGATAAAGTACGTCCAACACTTACTCTCTGGGTACGCAGCCATTCTTCCCATAAGATCCCCAACCTCCAACCGTCTCTCTGGACGCTTCTACCCTCGCATCGCCTTGCACACTGTGAAATTCTAAGGATGGCAAGAACGGCGAGAAAGTGGAAATTAAAAAGGATGGGAAGAGAAGAAAGTAGAAGAAAGGAAAGAAAGAGTGTTTCATTGATGGGTTGAGCAGGGCTTTTGGACCCTTTGCGTCTTCCGCCACGTTTGTATATGACACTGTCAGCATGCTGTCCAATTGGCTTGATGATGTCACAGCTGAGCAGCTTTCGAAAGACAGAAAAATACCGGGCTTAGTGGTTCCCGATACGATGCCTCTATCTTTCCCCTTTAGTCCGCAAGCAATCTGGCATGATGTCGTAATATTTACGCATTGGGATCTATACACCGCTTCCGGGGATGTTAAAATCCTACGTAAGTAGTACGAAAACATGAGAGCTTGGCTTCGAGAGATCTCTCGCGGGACTGACGGGTTGTGGTCTTCCAGCTATTGGCAATTGGGGGGACTGGTTGGATCCATCCGCACCGGCCTCAGATCCAGGAAACGGGTAAACATACAGCTTGTTTGTAACAGATACCTATCTTACCCATATGATATCAGTTTTCTCGAAAATCTTATGTCTACTTCAAAGCCCAAGAGCTGAACTTGCCGCTTTGGAATCATCACGACTCCTAAGAGTACCGGGAAAATATGTCACTCCCTCAGGAAACCTTGCCGCCAATACACAGACAGGTCTCTCACTTGCATTACATTTTGGTCTATATGCGGAGAGAAAACATAAATATATCGCAGCTGAGAGCCTTGCTCGCTTGATTCACAAAGCAAGGTATCGAATCGCAACTGGTTTTGCACATACACCAGTTATCTGTCACGCCCTGACGAAGACAAATCAGACTCAACTGACATATCGCATTTTACTCAAGAAGCATAGCCCATCATGGCTCTATCCGGTAAATATGGGTGCAACCAAAATCTGGGAACGGTGGGACAGTATGCTTCCGGACGGGTCTGTCAATCCTGGGGAAATGACGAGCTCTAATCATTACGTTCTGGGTTTAGTAATCAGTTGGTTACACAGCACTGTTGGCGGCATTAGTACCACAGACCGTTAGAAAACTGTAATGGTTTATCCTCAACCTGGCGGAGATCTTACGAGAGCTGAGGTCTCCTTGAAGGGCCATATGGACTAGTCAAATATAGTTGGAAGATAATTAACGGCTCGCTGAGGGTGGAGCAAGGTGTACCCCCAAACTCACAGGTGTGGTTCAGCTCCCAGGATGTCCCGATGGTGGTCTAAGGAAGGTCTACTCAGGGCATCACACTTCCTTGTATGCTTTTAAGGGGCCAGCATGGCCACATCGGCCTCTACCAGGAGTGCAGTCCCCTTTCAGTCTATCTTCAGACTGCTGCGGTTATTGGCTTCTGCGGTTTTCTATATCGAGGTACATGTGAAATGCAGTGAGCCTCATATTGAATTACAAACTGTTCTGAACTATTGAGTGGGGGCTACTTAGACATATCTCCTTGGGAGGTTCTTGTCTTTTGTTTAGGAAAATAGACTTTGATCGGCTGCAAATGAACTACCGAATACAATTAAATGGGCAATCAAGAGTATCTACCTATGTATAGTGCTTGCGCACATTAAGAACAAGAACCTGAAAATTGACGAACTACCTGTGGGCACTCAAACGCCCCCAGTAGTAAGTTAAACAGCTGCTGTTCGGATGCAAGCTGAAATATTTATCTGAACTCCGCTAGACTAAGCGAGCTTTTCTATGTCCCAGACCACTCAAAGGTATCACCCACAATCAAGTCCTCCTCGATCATCATATGCTCGCTTGACGTCCCAATAGCCACTTTATACGAGCCCTTTTCGACAACCCAAATGTCCTTATCGTCATCCCAATAACTCAGTTGTTCCTTGCCAAGTGTCAACTCCACAAACCTAATTTCTCCTGTAATAAATGTTAAACTTTAAGGAATCCTTGAAGTTCACACAGGGGTCGAAAGACGAGTACGGCAGAGGGTGGTGAGACGTAAAGCTGGACGACCGTATCGCCAGTGAGTGAGCCAGTGTTCGAAACTGACAGGATCGCCTTAATTGGATCAGAAGTGAAAATTTGGCTGGAGAGCTGGAGATCGCTGTACGTGAAAGTAGCATAGGAAAGCCCATGGCCGAAAGGGAATAGGATAGGCATATGACGAGTACTATAATGTCGGCAGCCGATAAGGAGTTCCTCTGCATAGTTAATATCTTACCTTTCCAGCCAGGGACATTACCATATTAGGGGTTGTGCTCCAAACGTATTGGGAAGGTAACTGGAAGCTTTCCACTGGAGTTTACCTTCCCTAAAAGCACTTTACCCAACCAATTGCCGGTCTCGCTTCCTTGGAACCAAGCTTGGACGATCGTAGATGCTTCTTCAGCCTAAGGTATTTTAATGGGGCTTCTTGAGAAGTTCACTATGACTGTATTGGGATTTACATTCCAAAATGGTAGATGCGAGAGCGTTTTGTTCGCCTGGTTATCTGCAAATTGACGGTTAGCAAAAGTTACAGAAAAACATAGCTTAAACAACGTACTTCATGTTTTTCCAGTCGAAACCCTCACTTTCTCTGTGCCGATCTATGTCTAGGCAGAGAACAACTGCATCAACACTTAGGCCAGTTTCGCCGCTTCAGCGATCAGCTCCGAATCCAGAACAACTCGGCAAGCTCCAATCCGAATTCAACAGGACAATTGATTCACTGGCAGCTTGTCTATTGAGCTCTCGAGAAGTCTCGGAGTCAGCTTCAGTCTTAGGACAATCCTCAGGCACACCTGAACGCTTGACCCTCTCAAGAAGAGTTAAGACATTTTTTGCTGCTTTGTATGCGGTGCTGGTCTCTAGTTTTCCACATACAATAGATTGCGTGATTCTTTCACCGCGCCAGACAGTTGGGCCAGGCATCTCAAGATCGAGAGTCGCCTCTAATGCTTCCGAGGTAGAGTATGTTCCCCACCAATCAGACCTAATCATGTCAGTGGCCAAGTTTGAAATTCATAAGCTGCATCCATACATTATGAGACCATCCCATCCCCAGTCCTTTCTAAGCACGCCATCTAGCAAGTCTTTGCTTTCACTGACATGCAAGGGGATGCGGAAAACCCTGTTCTGCATCATCATCATAGAATATTGTCCTATCATCAATTGACTCATTCTGCCGCCAATTCATCCGTTCTGCATGCCATTAAATCTTACCGCTGCCCGTGAACCCTAATTAAAAATGTCGGCCGCTAGACTGGAAAGCGGGGTACGCATCTCAGCAATAACCCCAGCCCATGCGTAAGCAAATCTATTGCTCGCCTACACTTGGAGCTGTGGCCTCATGGGATCAATTCTCACATCATCTAAGCTGCATGAAGCACCATTACCAGACTTACTTTTCAAACTTCCTTTTCAAACTTCCTTTATCGTTGCCCGACCATTATCAGCATCCGCTAGAACAGCATTCACAATGACGAAAGACGAAATTCAGGAGCAGCTAGAAACCGTTAGCATGGAAGGCAACCAGCCCGAGAAAACCATAACGGCTGTTGATGATGCCAATAAGTTTATGGAGGGAAGAGATTTGATTACTTGGGATGAGGCGGAAGAGCACCAGGTCCTCTGGAAGATCGATCGACGCCTTATTCCTCTGGTGAGGACTCCCTGCTTAGAGTCTGAAAACCATGGCTGATCTTTGAAAGTTGTTCTTTGCTGGTATGATCCAGTATATGGACAGTCAGGGATTTGGCTTAGCTGCTATCTTTGGGTTGATCCAAGATCTGGGGCTTTATACCATTGTCTCAGTTGACCCATTAGTAACGTCAACAAACAAGTACTCTTGGTGCTCTTCCATTCCAGCATTCGGCTCTGTAGTGGTATGCATGGTCTCTCACACAATGATACACTCTACTCATATGCTATGCTAGTCGCAATATCCATTGCTAATCTTGGCTCAACATCTGCCATTGGGAAAGGTTTCGGCGTTCATTATTTGGTATTCGGGCTTCTTTGCCTTAATGATGCTCGTGGTAAAAGATTTTGTGGGGACCATGATTGTGAGGTATGTATTATTTTCCAACGATTTGTTCTGGCACTAAAGGCTATAAGATTTTTCTATGGGTTTCAAGTTCTTGGGACTCCAATCAGTATCATCTTGACTGCAATGTGGTATGCTTTTGTTATCTGAACAGGAGGCCAGCTTTCGGCTTATAATCCCTACAGGTGGAAGAACGAAGAACAGGGTCTCAGAATATCCTCATGGTTAGCTGGAGCTCCTGTCGGTGCATTAGTCGGACAGGCATTTGACTATGGAGCGGTACACCTTAAGGGCGCATATGCGAATAGCCCGTGGAAGTGGATCTACGTCGTCGTGGGCTCATTTTCCGTGGCATACTCATTTCTCTTCCTCTTTTTATTCCCAGATTCCCCGATGAAAGCTCGGTTTCTTACCGATAGAGAACGACAAATCGCCGTCCAGAGGCTGCAAAGGAATAACACAGGCCTCCAGACAAGAAAGTTCAAATTAAAGCAAGTGATTGAAGCTTTCAGAGATCCACAGGCATACCTGATCACGGTGATCCTGTTCGCAGTCGCTTTTGCAAACACTTGTTTTGGAAGGTATGGCATCCCCATTACTTACGTTCGAAAGAACGAGCATTCTGACATATGGAAACAGTTTTGCGGCTCTGCTTTTGTCAAATTTCGGATGGCCCACCTTCAAAGCTATAAAGATGCTGATGCCGGCCTCATCCGTGGTCATTATTTCTATGTTCAGTTCGGGGTGACTAATTGAGCGCTTTCTTCTAACAAATATTTGCTGATTTCTTACGTCCAGGGCTCTTTCAAGGCGCTTCCCCGGCCACCGCATCGTGATCGCCATGATTTACATGGCTCCTACCATCATCGGCAACGCTATTATGTGGAAAGTCAGTCGCGATAACAAGACTGGGATTGTTGCCGGACTCTATATCGTAAGCGAAATCAGATCAGACCATGAAATCAATTAACATAGTTGTCTTAGAGCGTCTCCTTCTACGGCTCGTACGTCCAAGTCCTCAGCCTCCTGTCCTCCAACATCGCAGGTCACACCAAAAAGACGAGCATCAATGCTATCGTCTCAACTATCGCATACGTCGGTGGCATCGCTGGGCCGTTTGCTTTTAAGGGACAGGAAGCAGCTAGAGGATATCCAACGGGGATGAGTACGGTTATGAGTCTGATCGTCGTCGCCGAAATCTGCCTTTTCCTACTACTGTGATAATCTCCTCCCTGTTTCAAATGAAACGTGACGATGTCCATATACTGACCGTCGTTCAACAGGATTTACTACAAACGGATGAACAAAGTCAAAGCGCGAGACTCACATGACGAATCTGTAGAGGGCGATCTAGCGTTTTTGGATTTGACGGACATGGAGAATCCCCATTTCAGATATAGTTATTAGGGATCTGACTGACGGTTCTCACTTGAGTGAGCCGCCTCATGCACTCTCTCAGGATGAGAAGTCTAGGATGGATGGATCCTCTAGGGACTTGAATTTGGTATATTGATGATTTGATAAATGACGTCTCGCTGTGGATATACAACAGTGTATCTCCATGTTGACGAATAATTGGATTAAAATTTCAATACTAGTAGAATTGCTTCATTGAGTCACGTTTTATCCCATTTTGCTATTTCCATCAACACGCCGTCTGTTCTGAGAGAATCCGGTGTCGAGTATCTGAAAGCGTGCTATGCCCGCATGGGAGTCTCTTCTAGACTATGGCATGACCCAACAAAAAAATTCATATTATGTTGCCTCTCAGGGAAATTAATGTCTCGACATATCCAGGAGCAGGATATCAGTTTCCAGCCACGTGAAAGACAAGTTGTGAATCCCTTAATTTTTGTACATTTCAGTGTCATGAGAAATCAATACCTCTAAACAAGACTAAAACAATTCCTCTCAACTCTTCATTAAATCATGATTTCTATTCTTCTATACCCTTTTGAACCTCTTTACAGAAATTAACACAGCCAGTCAACCGCCGGCTTCATGATTTCCAGATGAACCCTGTCCCCAACTTCTGATTGCATATCAAACCCATGAGTCAGCTCTTGAACCACAACGGCCTTGCTGATATATCCATGACTTCGTAACTTCGCATCAAATGTTTCAATTTGTGACACTTCCAATATCTCATCAGCAGTCCCCATGACTTGATATACTGGCGGATATGGGATCTTAGAACATAGAAAATATGGACCTATGATCATGTCAGAATATCAAAGGTGATACAGAATAGGTAGAATGGGAAGAGGCGACAGAATATACTAATTTCTTCAACTTCTTCTTTTGATATTGACCCCTTCTTTGGCATCTGATAATCTTGAAGCCTTCTAAGTTGAAATACCAGAACAACCCCATCCTTAAAAATATTGAAGGTTATAAGACCCCTAAGCTTCAACAATTCTTCACGACGATTTAGTGAAGTTTTGGTAACTATCGTAGGTTGAATTGCAGCTTTAATGACCTCCAGCGTCATGAACGGAATTTCGATTTCGCTCAGTCTGCCACCACGTATCCAAGCCAGGTTGGTCAGATTAGTGGGATCATAGATAGCAAAAATTGCTATGGGAGGAATTTTCCACAATTTTGGCTTCAATCCGTTAGTCTGAATATCCGGTGGCTTTGTGAGGTGTAGATCTGAGAGAGTTCCATACCATTAACAGTGCAAGATGTGCGCCAGCCGATGCTCCCACAACGAAGATCATGGTTGTATCCACCATAAACCCCTCATCTTTCAGAATCGCTTGGAACTCACCCCCTATTAACCACCCTTCCACATCTCTCACATCCTCCAGCTGCCCTTCGATAAATGGGCTCTCTGGCAGTAGCCTGTAGTCAATGGTGACAGCGACAAACCCGCGCTCCACGAATTCGTAAAACAGCGTGTGGCAATATTCTGACCTGTTCCCTCCGGTCCACCCTCCACCGTGGATAAAAAGAAAGATAGGATGCTTCCTGTGTGCTTTTTTGGGTCCCAAGAGGACATCTGCCTCGATTTGGACATCGCCGACGGTCTTGAAAGTGTATGTCTTGCAACTCATCTGGACGGTGTCGTTTTGCCAGTCAATTTTTCCCCTTGGCTTGATCCACAAGCCACAGCTTGAGAAAGACACCAGACTACATCTTCGAAATTGTCCCATTCGATTAATCACGAAGCAGCCTTGGCTCCCGCTCTGCGGAGAGAATGTACTTTTCACGCTACCGGCTGGCGCAGGTCCAAAAAGCACTCCGGCGTAAAGGCTCCCGACGCTAACGGCCCGTATTTGCAAAGCTCGACCTTTTGCCCAAATTAGTCATACCGGTGTTCGGCATTTCACGTCTCTGGCCCGCACAAGCCTCTTCCTGAAGCTACCCCAGAACTTGACAATGTGGAGATGTGGGATGCATTTCGGTACGGAATGCGGAGAAGCCTCGTGATATTACTTGCATTTAGGATCCTTAGAGTAATGACCTTTAGGTATAAATACGTAGCAATAGTTCTATAGATAATATACGGTTGGTATACTATTTCGCCTCTCGGCAAAATCGTGAGCGAAACTCAATTAAGCTACAATGCGCTTGCTCAACTCTCAGCTTCTCTTTGTGGCGCTGGCCTCGGCTATCCCTTCTATGCCCAGGGGTACGGTTCAAAAGCACGCAGCGAACGCTTGCCGCTCCTGAATCTGCCGCTCCTGAATCTGCCATATGGAACCTGGCAAGCGTCCAAGGATGACCCGGTTACCAACGTGAGTTTAGCACTGCAGGTTTCACGCTTTGCACATTCTAAAAGTGGTCCTAGATCTATACGTTCAAGAATATTCGTTTCGCTGCCCCTCCGGTAGGTAATTTGCGATTTGCAAGACCCGCAGCCCCGTCTCATGTTGCTGGAATCCAAGACGGTTCTTACGGCCCGTCTTGCATCCAGCTTGCCGCGCCCACGAACTCCACGGCTTCTACAAATGTGACAGCAGGCACAACGGTCTATGCCGAAGGTACTAAACACAGAATCCTTCACAATATCAACAATATGAATATGAATATCAGACTGTTTATTTCTTGACCTGTACGTCCCAGCTAAAGCACTAAAGGAGAGCTGCAAACTCCCGTTTCTAGTTTGGATCTATGGAGGAGCGTGAGGAATACCAGCCTACACAATTGTGACATGTTAATAATGACTGCAGATATGAATCTGTGTCCAAAGATTCCGGTGCAGCGGAAGGGTTCTTTGACGGAACGGGTATCATATACCAGGCGCAGGGGAATGCTATTGTTGTGACATTGAACTACAGAGTGAGGATCAACAGAATCTGGCCTGCCACCGAACCCACTGACACTAATAGCTTGGCGCATTTGGCTTTCTGAGCGGCACGACAGCTGAGAATGCACAGGCTACGAACTTGGGACTCTACGATCAACGGGCCGCCTTGCAGTTGGTCCAAAACTACATCCATCTTGTTGGCGGCGACCCGGGTGCCGTCAGCGCTTGGGGTGAGTCAGCTGGTGGCGGATCAATAGTGCATCAGGTAATCCAGAAGGGAGGTACCCAGGATCCTCTATTTCACCGCGCAGTGATCCAAAGTGCGGGCTATTTATCCTCTGTCGATCGCAAAGGCGTACTCGAGGACAATTTTCAGGCCTTCGCTACTGCCGCGGGCTGTGCTGGTCAAGGTTTTGCTTGCCTACGTCAAGCAAGTTTATAAGTCCCCACCCCCCCTTTTGGGCCACCGTTTACACCAAAAATCGCGATTTTGACCTATTTGTAACTCTACCAAAAATTAATATAATTAATTAAAACTTTAAATATAAACTCTTTATATATATGCAACTAAATAAAAAAATTATAAGAGTAATCTAGCT
>AYLM01000889.1:0-24601 GCA_001625345.1 Cairneyella variabilis
GTATTTAATTTTAAGCTGTTATTTATGCTAGCTACCCTATTTCATTCAACAGTTCACCATCGACGAGAACGGCAACTTGTACTTCACTGTGCACTCACGGCCGATGCAAACCGCCTCCTCGCCTGGGCAGCCTTCGCTAGCGCTCTCGTCATCTCTGGTCTGGCCACAACTTTTCTCATGCTATATATGAAGTAAAAATAGGCGTTGCGACGCTGAGGATGAGGCTTAGTGCCGAGTTATTCGCCAAGGCACGATTGGTGCCACCAATCACAATTTGTATATACTTCATAACTTGATTTTCGAGCAGATCTGATTGAGTTCATGTACCTTCCCCAATTCAACCTCCGTTCATTCCTACACTGTCTAATTCTTGGAGCATGTAGTACCATCTCCTGATGAACAACAGACTTCTCCATCGAATACAATGCACTGTCTGACCTCCACGATCGAGTCCTTCTTCAACATCTTGACCGGGTTGCAGGTGGTGTCGTCACCAGAGGAACAGCAGATCTCACCATCGATGACGAGACACTGTCGGATAGACAAGCGTTCGCTGGCTGAGAGAGCCTCTCTTCTGCTCAATCGCATGCCCGTAGGTCCTGCCAAGATGACGCTGCTTGTGGCGAGGAGAGCCATGAAGCTGAGGGTGAGGCTTTGGAAATGCATTCTGGAGGAATCAGCATCGAGTATATAATAACGCAGAGGATTATTACTTGCTGGGAAGTTGTGGAATACTTCTTCAAGGTGCTATTAATTTGACTGAACTCTTGGACGGTGAGAAGATATTTATACCACAAAATCTGGATGCTCCGTTCCGAAACTTCCTCAAAACTTGGGGGACTTGTCGTGACTCCCAAGCTCCACAACAGTTGACTGACTTATGATGCTTCTCCATGATTCGTGGAATAACTTGATTCTTGGACCACGGAGTCCATCGTGATTTGCATCCAGAACGATGTCGCATCACGATGCAGCTTTGCCGCAATGTAGCATTCCCCCGCATCAACCGCAACCACTCGACACCACCCTTCGCGATGTATTGCGACGCCAACTCGCAAAAGGTACGACACGGATGAGTATTTCCACCCCTCACGAATGGATAAGCTGACCGTCGGGTGATATTTATTTTCCGAGTCATCATAACTGTTCGCATCGCAGCTACTAGATCGAGAGCCTCATCCAACTGCATGTAAGAAATTCACGAGTCATAGACTTCTGTAGGTGGAAGAATTCAAGGCACCTTTTAGTCGGATGCAACTCTGCCCCTTCCTGGATAAGCTTGCTCTTAGAATGCAATCCGGCGTGGCTAGACCGCGTTGATATTGATTTTGAGCAGGGTTGGAAAGAGGATGTCTTTTCTCCATGCGTTGATTTAAGCAACTAAGTGGTGAACTAAAAGCATACATTGCCTTCACCAGCATCAAGTTTGTGCAGAACCACTGTGCAAAGGCTTACTTAAGCTTCCAGCACCTTAACGTTGGAAAGTCATCATCACAGGACTTTCTGTGCTCAGAACTTTAAACTTGGATGTTGAGAAAGTTCATCAACTTAGTGGACTATGTCTATCATTGATCATTCGAGCGCGAGTGCTCGAGAGAAGCATGGGCATACATCACCCAGTGAACATGGACATCTTTATTGCAAACTTGAAAGTAAAGCCAACAACTACCCAAGAGAATACTTTTGATAGAAGGGCCATGCAATCCACCACAGGAAGAATTCACGCTTAGCTGCGATCCCACAAGATTTCAATGCACGGTCGAAAAGTAACGTTGGAATTCCCCTTCCGCCAAAGCGAAAACATCAACGGCAAAAATAACAAACAAGAGCTTGTATCAGAACACTCACTCCACGCTCCATCATCACCTCTTCGGTACCTACCCCTCGCCCCAAAGCCTTTCGGAGCTTAGCAAGTTGAGCTAACCCAATCCAGTCGTCGGATCCCACCCGGATGCATCCCGGTACCCATAAGTCCCGCATCCCTGATTATGCCCAGTCGTGATATCATTCAGTGCAGACCTCACACTTCCATACAGCAGCGGTTCAAGAATCCCAAAGTAGACTTCCACTCACTGATGCGGTAGCCATTGGTCACAGAAATCAGCCCTGCCCACGACGGAGAAGAAGCAGAAGTGCCGTAGACACGCTCAGTGCCACCATTCAGCACGATGTCGTAGTACTCGCCAACCAAAGCAACATCGGGATATCCGCAACCACTGGATTGTAGTACCCCTTGTATGAGCTGTCAAGATTGTTGCTGATGTAGCTCTGCGTGTCTGAACTCTGGTAAGATTGGGGGCAGAGAAGTAGTATGAGAATCATCCGCCAGTTGATCCTCCGCGCTCGAAGTGGCAGCTTGCTCTCCTCCGGTCACGAACTAAGTGGCACCCACAGAGGTATTGTATGGGCAAGAAGCTGGAACAAGGCATAGAAGCCGCTAGAGTTCGACTCACCATTACCACCCACTTCAAAGTCACCAGACGAGAAGAAGATGGACACACCACGAGAACCAGCCTTCATGCACTCGTTGCAGATTCGAGTGAGGTAGGTCGAGCTGAAGCCTTACTCCTCGCCATCATACGATGTAGAAACAGAAGGTGGGCTGGAGGCAGAGTTAAGATAGTTGCCGAAGTTAATCAGCTCATCGGTGACCTGCGAGTTAGGATTGTTGTTGGGACCGACCGCATAGTATGTGACGGGGTTGGGATATCCAAGAGACAGAGAATACTGTGTGTCCAAGTTGCCTTCCAAGTCAGCGTCACTGGGATCGTTCTGACCACCGCTGATGGAGCCGTCCTGGAAGTCTACGCTACCGGCTGCGGTGTAGTACTCGGCCAGGAAAGTCGAAGCATCGCTATGAGGTGCTGAAAGATCGATGAATCCAGTGACTGCGAGAGAAGCCTTGCCTTCCCTAGTGTAGTCGGCATTGTAGTAACTCTGGATGCAGGACGAAACGATGTTATTGGGGTCGCATCCACTCTGTTGTTTGGTGACGCTCGAATAGTTTTGCCCCACTTGGGGACCCATATTGCAATGGAAAGCTGTAGTAGGTTGAATGGTATCGATATGACTATGGAGAAAAAGTGGGATGGAGTACTCAGTAGTGCGGGGTACAGTTTTGTCAGTGATGGAGTCGTGGAACAATGAGTCTGTTGTCTGGAGCATCAACTCGGCATTGTTGATTGGAACTGTGACTTCTATTCAATCCGGAGTTGGCTGAGAAATCGATGACTCCGGAATTCCCTAAGCAGCAAGCCAGAGCTTGACTTTTTGGAGTGTGGCTGCAGAAGGAGAAGTGTATGTTTCAGTCTCTTCCTTGAAGAGCCACTTCCCGTAATTGGCACTCTTAGGATTGGAGACATCTATGAGCTTGGACTGCAAACCAGCAATGTTGTTTTGCTTGAGAGCAATTCGCATGTCCATGAGGGTGCTTAGATCTGGAGAGCCATTGGGAGCCCAAATGTAGGAATGGTGATGCTCTCGAAGATGGCAAGAGATCCAAGATCGCGCTGGGCAAGTGGTGAGGCTTGGGCCAGGGAGAGGAATGTCACAAAAGCAGCCGTAGAGAAAAAGGCATGATGAAGGCGAGGTAATAGAATGTTTGGGTGAATATAGCGGGTTTTGTCTCATGTTGAGGGACATCAGTTGAGTATTTATCAGCCTCAGAATACTCTCAATCGAATACCTCTTCCCATGGACCGCGCGTCAATTTATCTTGACCTTTTCATTTCTCGCAGGTCGAGCATCTCATCGTCAATCAATGAGCTTTTCCTGCACCTATGGAAATAAGAACAAAGGAATCTTGCTATTGAACAAACGGCAGCAGAGCGTGGGGTCAAACCCAACTTCCTCTTCGAGAGGAAATTTGCCTGGGAGAAGGTTATCGTGAGATTTCGAGAGCGCCGGTACTCAAAGCACGCCATAGCAGAAACACTGGGAGATGGTCAAGCTCCCATCCCGTCAAGAACGACTTCCAAAATAAGGATAGAGCAGATTATGAGAAGTGAGATCTTCATTCGAAGGGTAGTCGCCGGTGGTACATTCCAAGGTTTGAAGTGATACCCCGCAAGTTCAAAATGAGGGCATCTCAAATGAAGTAAGCACTCGTTTCCTGCCACTGCTGATCTTCCAAATATCTCATGACTCGTAAGGCACGTAAGGCGAGGGCACCTTCCAATATCAGGCACGGTATTTCCTGGCTTCTGCGGACACCATTCTTGCAGCTGAAGCCGGGAGAATCCGCCTCAAAAGCTGTGAGGTTAAGCACTTCACGGCTCAACTTTGAAAGACCGCTGTCATGCAAGATAATCAGATGTGATGGCACTGCCGATCACCCATTCCGTGATCCGGTAGTGCAGGATTGGAGTAGACAAGTGAGCTTCCCGTTATCATATCCAACTTTAACGGGAAGTAGACAAGACTTTGGACAGCACAATAAGCTTTTAAGCTTAAGTCAGTACGAGCAAATAAGCTTGCTGCTCAAGTTTCGAACCCGCTCCGACCCTGCGGTTGATAGTGGCAGCGGTTCGGTTACATCCTAGTCCTATGAGGCAGCTGTAATCTTATATCTCGAGGAGAGAACCGCAGCTGAACTGCCAGAGGAAAGGGTGTAGCACCTCACGACCTTTGCTACCAAAATCGATAATGCTCAGACTAGAAATGGCCTCCATCAATGCTAGCACTTGCCAGGCACATTAATCGCCTGCCAAAAAAGCGAGCGCAAAGCTCCTTTGCGGCACCATCAAACCAAGGACTCGGCGTGTTCGTCCGAGATCGGTTCCTGAGCGTAGAAAATTGATTGAAAGGAAGCCGGTCATGTGACGGGTCATATGTTCATGTAAACAGATGCTGGAATCTTCCGAGTCGATGAAGTCGGATCAAACGCGACGAAAATACATGGAAGCGTCGAAGCAGCGCGATGCAGGCGCGATGCAGGATCGCGGTGTTCGGAGGCGAAGCTCTTGGCGCTGACCGCAGCGATGAACAACGGCCGCACTCCTGCCAGGACCCAGCCAATCACAGCGCATCATCCGAACTCCTACAGTACGATGGAAACGCAGCCTTACGTGAGGGCTGTGGCAAGCTGTCGGCTGGGTGGCAGGATCAGGTAGCCTCTTCCTGCATGTATGCCTTCGCAAAGCCAAGGAATTTGACGTTCAACCAGCTTCTGTTGTACTGTACGAGTACATAAATGCTATGGTAAGCACAGTTTCTCTTGGGTGTGGAAATTTTCGAATCTCTTTCCTTAAGTTTGAAACATCATGCCTTACAGTAACGGTCGTCCAAATTCATCATGGCGAAAGGTGTGCCTTGTTCCTCTGTGGGGATTCCAGCTGTTCTTTCTATCGATCAACGTTGTTCTCCTCATTCTCTTGATAAGCATTATCCAAGGCTCATATGATCTGCCCACGGGGTTTGAAAAGTGAGCACTTCCAGTATCTTCCTGCTTGGCATCAATTGACGATTTGTAGATGGAACATCGTCAATCTCGTCATTGCTGGAGTCTGTCTCGTTCTGACATGCATTGAGATTGTGATGTTCACGATGCACGATCTTACTCCGAATGTTTTCCTGGCATCGAGTTGCGTCAAGACTTTTGTGTGGTTGGTGCCCATGGGGCTGAATATCAACACAGATGTCAATTTCTGGAACATTGGCGGTGAAACGCGAATATTTCTCGAGGTCACCGTTGGATTTGTGGGAGCGATCTTGTTAGTTCCGGCACCAATCCAGTCAAGTCCTGATGCTGACTTCTGCCGCCCAGTGTGATCTTCATTTTCTCCCTCGTCTATGCTGGGGTCGTTTTTCGTCGGTATCAGAGGCATATGAGTGGAATGATGGAAATATATTGCTAGTGTCATGAGTTTCGATAATCTAGAAATCCTAGGGCAATCCCTCAATCCTTTAAACCCTGCAAACTCCAAAACAACCAATATGAGCATCCCCGAGCGGGACTGGGTATCAAATAATCATTGCTCATCACTTCTTAGCACCCTTTAAACTCCGTCCATCTACTTGCTTCCAACATCACAGTGCCCCCGATCTCAGCGAGCTATAAACACCCTGCATCGCCGGCGCCACATGTGCCGCAACCGGAACTGTCGCGGTAGTCGCTGGAATCAAGAATATATACCGCACCATAAGCTGCGCTTCATTCGTAATAACATGGACTCCTCCACCGCCAGGAAGAGGACCTGCGGCTTCAAGACCAAGAAGGCCGCAGAAATTGTGGAAGGCGCTATTGGGCCACTATATTTTGTTGTCAGCATGAAAATTAGAAGAGAAGAAAACGCTGGAAGTGATAAACTGGGGCGGAAATGACATACACTCGGAGCCGCAGCTCCACCTCCACCAAGACCCCAAGCATTTCTCGAGTATCCCCAACTAGTTGAAGGCTCCTCAGCCGTATATATCCCTCTTCCAGACGACGCACCATGAGCTTGAAGTGCTGTGCCGCTCATGACTTTCAATCCTTGGTTCACGATTGAGAATAAACGGCCAAGTGAGGTACCATGCCACAAAACACAAGTTGGTTGCCCTCTGATGTTCGCTGTATGTGCAGCTTCAAGCTCTGGTGCACCACTGGCAAGTAAAAATTGATGTGTACCTGTTGGCATACTCGGTACGCGCATAGTCCCAGTGGCAGATGCAAGGAATCCACGATAACTAAGACAAGCCCATGAAAGAAGTTTCTGGGATGGAGCTCCCAGACGCTTGACTGTTATGGTCAAATCATCAGCCTGTGCAAGTGTAGATATGGCTGGCATTTTCTGCAGCAATTGAATAACGGTATTCGTGTCAGGGAACGGGCATCCGGGTAGTAAGCCCAGATTTCCCGTCGAGGCCGCGTGAAACACCATCGTCAAGAGTAAATCCACTACCTGGGGATCCTGTCGAATATCGGCCAGTCGGATTTCCAAGCTTGCGCAAAGGAACAAGTTACTACACGCTGGTAGTTGGCATATCGCAGACCGCTTCAGAGGAGCAATGTGCGGTGCCACACATGCAAGACACATCTGTGAGACAGTAGCAAGTGCATCCGCTACTGAGCCATGAAACTCTTCCAAAGATTCAAAGCCATCCCGGAGATAACAAGTCAAGATGCGTGCTAGCTGATAGCAAACCCTATTCGCTCGCCCATGGCAGAATGGACCATCTGGAAGTCTGTCGTTGCGATTGGGGTCCCAAGGATGATGAACAGCCTGGCCCCCCGTTTTGCGAAGCTCGTTATCCAGGTGCAAGCAGAAGCTTGGCGTTTCAGAAAAGTCTCCAAGATCGAGGTGGACAATCAAGCTTTGAGCGTTACCCACTCCCATCGCTTTTCGTTGAAGTACTTTCAGGTCATTAAGTGGAAACTGAAGTTGAACTTCTGTGCCGCTTACTCTTTCCACCAGACCAACAAGTCCTGGCGGAAGTCTTGACAACTCATCTTCTACGGGCGATGGATCTTCAACTTGAAGGGCCACCAGCATTTCAGAGATACCAAATGGATCACTAGCTTTGAACACAATTCTCAAGCCCTCAAGGCGCTGAGCTTCAGCAAATAGGGCAGAATATTGAGCATCGAGGTAATCAGCGGCTGCAACCAAACTATCTGTTGACATTTCCGTCGACGTATTGTGTTGAAGGTTCAGCTTTTGAGACATTGTGTTCAGAAAATGTCTGTCATGCTGATCCAATCCTGGGTCGTTGAGCCAACTTGACAACAATACGAAGGCGACTGGATTGCGGGCTCCGCCTTGGTCAAAATTTAGAACCCGCATACAAATATCGACACCGGTTCTAGTAGTAGAAGGAAGCAGAGACATCACTTCGGACATCCGCGCTGCGTTACTAGCGTCGGAAGCAAGAAGTTTGAGCAAAGCCAACATGGCTGGCTGATGATATCCATTGCTCGTGATGAGAACATCAAGGATAACTTCGAGGCTTTCAGCTGAGCTTCCCCTGCCCCCTGTCAACAAGCACTTTTGAAGCGGCCCAGAATCTTGCGAGTAAGTCTCCAAGAGCGAGAGCAAGTTCTTGTGAGGCGAAAGATGTCGGACCCATGCGAGTAAAGACGGAAGCAGAATATCCGGCGTTGCTTGAAGTGACTCCATGGTTCCGCAAACTGAGTGGACCTCTAAGACAAGCTGGATCCAATCTACTGCTTTCAGTTGTGTGACTGCATAGTTGATCAATCGCTCACCACGTTTCCCAAGCATGCGGTAGAGAATATGGCGCCAGTATCCGGTAGCTTCTGATGGAGGTGTCGCTGCCATCAAACTTGCAAGATTGATACATGCTGCATCTGGCGATTTACCATCCCAGTCTTGGAGGATAGACCGTAAGCTGTGCACAAAACCCGGAAGCAGAGTAGGAAGTTGTCTCAAACAGTTACATCGAAGCCCTGTTCTTTGACCAGGTCTATTCGCGACTATCAATGCGACAGCTCGAAGATCTGGATCAGGAGCTTGCAACCACAGACAGAGGAGAGTATCCACGATGTCCTTGTCAGGTTTATCAATGCTACCAGGTTTGACTAGTCGATCCAAACAATAATTGTCGACCTTCTGTGCGAGAGTAGATTCGGAGGTGCCAGTTTGGGCCTCTGAGCGAATGTCGCGTAATACATGGATGACCTCCGGTCTAGGCCAAGTATTCAACAAAACCTGAAGCGGTATGTCAAGAGAACCTCTCAGCCAAAAGACACCCAAAAGTTGATTTCCAAATGCTTGTAGCCTTTGCTCGAAACCAGTCCATGGTGCAGCGGATTCCAGTTGTACTTTAAGCTTTCCCTGCATATCGTCCACAGAGTTTGAGATCAGGCTTGCCAAATGCGGTGCAAGAAGATGGCGGAGGGTGACAGTTCGTTCGTCATCCAGAATTGGTAGTAGATGCATGACACCGGTCATTCGTGCACCATGGGATTCGCCTTCGTGGATCTGTAACAGAGTTGAGCTGATGGATGGGTCTCCCAGGGAGCGGATGGCCCTCAGAATGTTCAAGGCATCTTGTGTGATTGTTTTTCGAACACAAAAACGTATTAGAAGATTGATGTATGCAGAATCAGCTCGCGATGCACCGTCAATGGCTTCCAATATATCTGCCATCATGATTCGTGCTCGATCAGAAGCCCCACCACTCGGCTGAAAGTAAACCCCGCCAACTTGAACAATTGAAGAAGATGCTCCGACTCCAGGTGTGCTGATGCAAGAGTGCATAGTACCCCCAAAGGTCACAAAATTGGGGCCTTCCAAGGACAGAAGATCCTGAAGTGCTGCTTTGTGATAGATGGGGAAGTGGTTCCATCGATGCAAGCGGTCGAGGTCTGGCCGCCAAACTGCCCAAGTCCTCCAACCTGGAAACTTGTCGCTAAGCAGACGTTCTGGACCAAGGTCTCCCGAGGTGAGTTGCGACAACTTGATAGCTATCTCGGGGAGCCACAAAACAGCCTGGTAGGCTTGAAACCATTCACTTTCGAGCCTGAGAGTATTTATCTCCTGAGCAAAGTCGGTACACCGCTTCCCTGCGATGGCATATATCTGCGGATGTATCAAAAAAGTAGAAGGAACTCCCGCAATCAAGATTTCCATCAAGGCTTGGAGCTGGGCCGAAACTGAAGGCAATGAGTCGACAGCAATCAATGCTTGAGCTCTCTGGGCTTCGACAATCGCGACTGCTTCTGGATTGACACGATTCGCTGCCACGACAGCTTGGCAAAATGTGCGGAGACCATAGCCAGTATTCGGATCAACAGGAATGTCTGTCGAGATGATGCGTCTCAACGTTGGTGCTGACAGCCGATGGCCACATGCGGCGATAGCAATGTCCTTGTATCTATGTTTCTGCATCAGAGTAAGAAGTCGAGCTTCGAGCTCCTCCTGGATGAAAGTCTTCTTCTTTTGCTCAAGATATGCATCTGTGCATTGTCGTAATTGATGCCATGGAAAGTTGGGATCCAGAACCGTGACAGGGCCTGGTGCGGTAAGGTTCAAGGTTGAAGTCGAGGCATTGATGGATTTGACCCAATTTCCGCTTTGTCGCTGCCTTGAAAATAGAGGCATCTTGAATAGAACTGGGAGTGATGTGCAATCGATGCTAATGCTTTCTCCCACCTCACTATCCTCGTCTTCGCAACCTTCGTCTTTGGAATGAGACGAGACACTTGAACTCGAGGTTGTCCAAAGATGCTAATAGGAGTCTCACAGTATCCTTGTTCCCAGAGAGCCTCCGAATCCAAGGCTCTGGTCTCCCGGGAAGTTGGTAAGGCTGCGCAGCAATCGGATTCAAGCTCTTTCCATGCAAGTAGCAAGAAATCTCCACTCGCAATGGAAAGAGCCAGGATCGTGGAGGCAGGACTCAAATGGAACTCCAAGAAGATGAAACGATGAAAATGTCCCACGAAATGGTCTCACGAACGAGAACCTGAGCCGGTGTCACGCTCGGCTTAGTGTCCTGCACCGCGAGGCTCTTCACCGGGACGTTCACCGGTTGATGCCCAACGGGTGGCTTTTCCTGCATTTTGGTGAATTAATTCGGTAATCAATCCCACAAAGCCTGGCACATCTCGAATGATCGGAAAAATTTCAGCAAATCGCTGAGCGGGAGATATCCGAGGTACAGAGTTGTATTCAGTACATTTCCCATACAAGCTGGGCGAGAGGCTGAAAGTCATGCAGGGTTGTGCAGGAACAACGCGAATCTTGAGCCTTTCACAGCCGTGGAATTTCAAAAATCGCCTAGCCTCCAGGCTCCCCAGACGGTCTGATTACCTTCCACGGAGGTGTTTTACAGCCTGACGAATCAAATCCCCAGTTTTATGAAAGCAGACCCGGTTGCCTTGTGCGTCTCGGACTGCATCCCCAATGGAAGTATCAAATGGTTGTCCAGTGTGGCTGTCAGTAGCGGGAACGCGCAACTCATCCAACGCTTTCTGCTCTGATAAGGGCAAAGTTGCCATGTATGTCGCGAATTCATCCACCACGTGTCGTGACTCCATTTGATCGGCGCTCTGATCAGCTAGTAAAACTACTGCCATCTTATCGAGTTGCTCAATTGTCTTTGGCCGAACGCCTTTCTTGAGTTTCTTCTGTTCAACTTGCAAGGCTCCCAGCTGTTTGCCTAATGGATGCTGAATGATAGCTCGTACATCGGCTGACGTAAACATTTGGCGGCTCAGAGGGTTTCGAAATACCCCGCCATTGCTTGTGATAGCGCCAGCCAATTCTTCCATGTCCCAAGGGTAGCCGTCTTCAGTGACGAGAAAACGGGACCTTGGTATCTCGGCAACTGAATCTCCGTACATGGTCTCGGTCTGAATATACGTGCGTCGTAGAGTTTCGTGCTCGATGTGCATCAAGGCTGTAGATACGCAAGGCTTCAAGTTATCAGGCAGGATCGCGACCAAGTTTTGCACCCGCTTCACCAGAGCCTCGCGTATACCATCCTGATTGAGCGGCGTAGACCGCGTGGTGGACAAGCTCAACCAACGAGCCATCTCTCCCAGGTCACTGAATGCAATATTGACTGCCTCAGTTGGACGATCTTCCATTTTGCGAGCTGTCGAACGAACACTGTCAGGCTGGCAAACACGGACAACGGTGCTGACTCGACCATCCGCCAATGCAACCAAATCATCCATATTTCTTTCAAATCGACCGACGATGGGGTCTTTTTGTCTCGTGGAGCCAAAAGGGAATGATTTCCATCCCGAAGGTGCGGGAATGCTATGTTGTTTCAGTACCAAGTCTCGCAGCATTATCTTCTCTTGTAGCAATTTTTTGGCCCGCGCTCGCAAGTCCTGGTAGTCCTGGTACAGCTGGACCTTCCCCACCTCCAAGTCCTCTGGTAATTCGGGAGTTGGCGCTCGCCGTGGAAGATTGACCGGTGCTTGACTTTGCGATGTAGACGAGTCCTGCAGAATGGCCAACCAAGAAAGAGCATCAGGGTCTTGAGGATCAAGCTCGAGTAATTCCTGAGTGGCACCTCGAGCTGAATCGTGCCATCCTGCCGTCAGGTATGTTTGTATCAATATCTTGCGGCTTTCGAGCGCTGGTGGAGTGCTCTCAATCTCCTCGTAGAGCTCATTGATGAGTGACATGTCGAGTTCCCCAGCTTGGGATTCTGGAGTGAAAGAAGCCATGAAGGTTTGCAATAGAAAGGAAGTAACTGGGTAGGATGACTGTTGATGAAATTGTAGAGGAGGGACAGAGTGATGATTCCCAGATCGCAGTCCAAAACTTATAGAGGTAAGGCTGTGAAGGCAAGGCCTGATTCAAGCAGGACTCAGGTAGAGAGAAAAAGCGAGCAGCAGCTGGAGATAACAGAGAGAGAGCACGTGATAAGAGGGGGTCAAGTGAGCTAACCGCATTTTCGCTTGAAACGCGGCATTGAGCCCCGCATCGGCGATAAGAAATGTTTTCCCACAAAAAAATAAAAATAAAAATATCTTTCAACTTTCAACTTTCAACTTTCACAAAATTTCGAACTGTATGCCGCGGCTAGAACAAAAGGAAAGCTCGTGAAATTCAAAGTCAGGAGTTGAAGACAGATGAGCAAACTCAACCTAAATCGAAGAGTCAATACTAAACATGGGAAAGAGTCATCTACCAGACTTTGACTGCACTGCACTGGATGAGTCCCCCCGTATGCGTCATCGTGAGAACTGGCCCGTTGGAGTTCAGCCTCTATGCTGGATGAAGAACAACGGCCAATGAGCGATGATGACAGGTTACCAATGAAGAAGTGAAGAATCGATGACCATGTGAAAGTGAGACGGCAGAGATGTCGGGGGACTCTCATCTCTCTCAGCATTCTCCGGGGTGAAGACTTTGGTATCTGCTGTTTCCCCAGAAGCAGCAACTCATGGCCATGGATAAAATATGGATAACATACCGAATTGCCACAGTATCGACAGTTGTCTGTGGACTCGATGTCTATCGTCGCGTGAGGAATAACCAATCCGGCTCTCGTCCCTCTCCTGTAACAAGACCCTTCCACTCAGTGACACCCGCATCAGAGCGGTGTAGAAGTGAAGATGTAAGTGGTCCAATCAGCCCTCCACTTGGGGAGTTGGCCAGCGCTGTTTCCAGGATGGCGCTGGTCATCTTGAGGCACGCTCGTGCGGCCGATCCACCTCTAGCCTAAGCGAAAAATATTATTGTCGCCCGCCAAAAAGTCTCTCTTCCCTTTTCTTCCCCCTCGATCACCAAACATCAATCTCCAAACAGACAACGAAGTCACACTACAAATACAAATACAGCATTCTTCATACCACTAAACTTCGTCGAGAATCATGCCTCAGGCTATCGCTGAGCTGTGAACGCCCACTGCGGGTTTGCTCGACCGAGCGAGTCCGTAGTCCTTCAGCCAACGAGACTTTCAATCAATCATCGACCTCGACGAAGCACCAGACGTTTATTGTCTACCGCCGCATAGGCACTCGCAATTGACAGTCTGCCAAATACAACAAATACCAGATCGAGTTGCGCGTTCTGCCTTCAGGAGCGAGACTCATCCTACGTCCAAATTCTCCACCCGCCCTCCCCGAATCTTCGAATGCCGAGTCCACAACACCTTCTTCGAACTCGAACACATACCTCGATAGTCTTAATAGACCCCTTTCGACACGCAAACATCAATTTTGAGTTTGAAAACTCCTATACGAGACATCCAAAGTCCCTCCACGATTCTGCGACCCCTCACCGCTTAATTGCGCGAAACCAATACCCCTCCAAGAAATTCCACAACCATAACATAACACAAGGTTACAATGTCTCGAAACGTTCAACGAAAGTCTGCGGCGTCTCCTGCGCAGAAGACTGTTTCAAAGGACACCATCAGCATCGATACCTCTGACGACGAAGGATACGAAGGGGTGGATCAAATCTCTGACTCCGAAGAAGATGAGCCAGATGTCGAGGAGGTCGAGGAGCAAGCAATCATTGAGTCTGAAGAAGACAGTGATTCAACTCCTCGGCCAACTCGAGAATTAGAAACCTGGGATGACTACGGCTTTGATGCGCAGGAAGTTCTTGGTGAGAGCGTCGAATTTTTCGAAGACCACATTACTCGAGGCCATGCACCCGACACCACCGTTCAAGCGACAGTGCGCCATGCCACTGGTTCCTTCTCTGACGGCGAGGACAGCCGTCGCGTCCATTTCGACCTGTCCGACGATGCCTCTGACTTCGAGGCCGATTATCCCGACCTTTTCCTCGACCAGGATAGTCTGGGCCAACAATTCCGCGACAGAATTGAGCTTCCTGGACCGGACGAGCTCTCCAGTAGCGAGTCATACTGGGACTTCGATGGCGAAGAACCTGGAGAGGAGGATAATGAGAGCGATGACGATGGCCTGTCAGCGGGCTCAAGTGGCTACGACAGTTGGTAGCCAATTTCTGATTGCGATGTAAATGCTAACAAACCAACCAGCCGATGAAGGTGAAACTACTGACGAAGATCTCCCACCCGTCTCAGCCCAGTCTGTTGTTCGTCGTCCAACCCCCGAGTCTGATACTGAGTCAACCGACGAAGAAATCACCATCCGGCGCGTACCAAGGCTTGGCACCTGGAAACCCAAGACAGCCTTCGCTATTGTCAGCAACTGCACGAACATACTTTACATGTACCCACCTCCTGGGGGATTCAGGCGTCGATCTAGCACTGGCTCTGCCAGTCGTCCTCGGTTGGCGAACACGTCTGACTTGTTTCCCATGGAGTCTTCGCCAATGATCAGTAACTCTGGCAACCTTATGATGAGTGCAATGGGCGGCCAGGACTTCCACAGCGGTCAAGCCATGGGTCCTCCTGAGGCTTTCTACCCATGGACTACCGTCTCTGCGGACGGCACTATCGTCCAGGAAAGCTCCTCGGCCTACGATGACGATGAGGACGATATGGATGATACCAATATCTGGGACATTGAAGACCTCATGAACTTCGGAGAGTCAGATGCTGAGGATTCCAACGAGGCAGAGCAATCGAGCGACTCACCTGGAACCCTTGGCCCATCCTCTACTCCCCGTCCAACTGCCCTTTCTAGCGAAGACCAAGTTCATCCTCTGCTCAGCCATCTTACCGGCGGTGGCGTTCCGATCGGTGCTTTCCGCGAGAAACATACCCACAAGCAGGTCAAGCATCGTAACGAGATCTCCGCCGATGCACTCGCCTTTTCGAGCCCATATCAACAACCTCCCATCCGTGGTCTGAAGCCTGGTCGTATCCCTCATGCCAATGTAGCCATCACACCCATGCGAAAGCAGAAGGCGACCAAGCCAATTGCATCGAGCCCTGGCAGCCCATTGGCCAACTTTGCGCAGAGGAGCAAGAAGCGAAAGTTCGATGGAGATGATATGCCAGGTAACAAGCGGAACAAGAGCATGTTTTGAGCACCGTGTCTCGACATAATGCACAACGATAGCACACTACATTCTACGACGAGGATGGCATGGTCTCCTCTTTCCCTCGAGGAGCTTGAAGTACCATCCCTGGCCTCAGTTTTTCTTGCTCTTTGCGCATTTCACATTCTTTGCATGATGGAAAGATGGCTAGAGAAAAGTCCGTCGCTCCAGGCAGCCAAAAGTTTCCTTTCCTTAGTGTTGTATGTATTGTTTCAAGGGTCAATTTTTATGGTCTCTGGCTTCTCTCTTCCATCTCGGTCTGGGTGTACGCTGCTCTCGGGCAAACGTCACTCCACCAGGACTGATGAGCATTGAAGTGATGGCGCATCTGGGGATCACTGTTCGTACGATATGTTGAGGAGGACATTCGAGGGATCTCTGTGCATGAAAATATACGGACTCCGAAGAGAGATGCATAACTTGGACGTGAGGAAGGGTGGGGGATCGATCGATCGATCGATGAATTTTTCCAGCTGCATTTTTAGGCGTTTGGGAAACTCATGATGACGACTTTCAGAATCATAGCTTGTAGCAATCAATAGTATTACTTCAAAGTGTCTGCCGTTTCCTCGCTGTGCTTCTCGTGGCGCGTCCTCTCCAGTCGTCTACTTTCAAGTGGCACATTCACTTCTCTTACATTGTTAGCAGCGGCGATCTCTTCCCTGAGAGTTTCTGCTCATGTACACAGCCTCGTTGGTTGCGGGGTCCTTCTGGCTTTACACGTGCAGTAGCTGCAGCGGCTGACTGCAATCCATCTTTCACAGCTGCCTCAGCTCCTCACGAGTCACTACCGACATCGCCAATCGCAGCAGAAGGGGAAATATCTCACCCTAACATTACCCTCTGTATTTCAGCTCCTTTTCTTTCACTATGCCTGGAATCTGGCATCTGGCATCTGGCATCTTTCACTCCCGTGACAAGAGCCGGGATATATTGTTTCCGACGCCCCACAAGACCCTGATTTTCACCCAATGCCGTACGGTGTACTAAAGTAATTCTCAATGCCAATCTCCCCGGGGCCGGCTCCAACTGTCAAGGTGTCGGATGAAGCTTAAATTTAGTGTGGTCTATTCTCTCATTACCGAGTCCTCGTATTAACTTCATCTCATGATTTGTAATTTGAATTTACTGCCAAGTCCAACAACCACCAAAAACAGTAAATATTGGGGGCGGCAAAGATGCCCGGAGGTACTTGTCTTTGCTTCTGCAGTCAAGACTCAAGCAGATCAGGTAGACGCGCAATCGCGACCTTTGGCTGCATGTGCCTCCCGCACGCTCGAGGCTGACGATAAGAAGAGCACTGTCCTGATTGAGCGCTCGCAACTCTTGGCGCGACACTTGGCTGACTCTCACTCACCGTCGTGAGGTTCTACTATGCCCAGGATAGCGTTCCGCTCAGCTTACATCTGCAGTACTTGTTTCATGCTCATGCTCATGCGCATGCGCATGGTAATCGCGTTCAGCCTCTGCTCTCTATGGCGCACAACACCGAGAAGGAGTGCTGTGGTAAGGCGCGCCTTACTTCTTCGCCTGCAATTTGACGAGGTGAGTACGAGGTGAGTACGAGGTGAGGAGTGAAAGAAAAGATGTGAAGGCTGATGGGCAAGTCATCCTTCATCCATCGTCATAAGTCTCAGCAATACCATCGTAAAGAGCGACCCCCTGCGCACATCTGTTTCACCTCGGACCCTCTCCATCCGGGCACGCACCAATCCCGCGGTCCCTGATGATCCATTCCCGCGCTGAGACCTCCTCCACCATTCACAAGTCCTCTATTGTGCTCTATAATAATATGGAGCTGCAGGTGAGTTCTGCATCTGTATCCATCAGTTTACCCTCAGCAATCGCGAGGGCTGAGTACAGCCACATTACGCGTTTTTAGAAACGCATCCTTCTTTTCCTCCCGAACCGGACAGGCGCTCGGCAAGTGTGTTGTCCTTTCTCGTCGCTCTCCCGAGGGAGGTCTGGGTGAGACATCGATCTACATAACCTCGCGCCGGCTAGAAGGACGGGAAATTTTAGGCTGTGTAATATTCACATATCTTACGAGCACTGCATTTTCGTGCTTGCGCCAAGATCCACTCTCGCTGGGTTTGAGAATCATTCCAAATTATATATACCTTACCTTTCAGCAAGCCTCTTCAACACGAGCTTCCTTTGTTTGTTCAACGAGGCACAAGAGCAAGTGGTTGGTGCTTCGCATTTGGAATATCGTACGAAAGTACACGCAGCAAAGATGAAGACGTCAACAACTCGAAACGTCGCAGCCGTTGCGCTCTCATGCATAGGTTCGTCTCAATTCCATCTTCTCTCCCAGGTTCATGCCAGCAGCATCTAACATCTGCCAAGCGCCTCTCGCGAACGCTCTCGCAACATACTCTCCTGGTCCCTCCTACGCAGTCGGCATTCCCTCGGGCTCCACAATCTCCTCAAGCTCCTCCGGCTCGCTGTACGTCCAACTCTCCGCACCAACATCATACCAATGGGTTGGCTTCGGAATCGGGAGCCAAATGGCAGGCGCGACCATCTTCCTGATGTACGCGAATGGGAATGGGAATGTGACAGTCAGTGTTAGGGATGGAGGACAGGGACACGTGGAGCCGACTGTGGATAGCAGTTTGGAGACTGGGTTGACACTTTTGGAGGGGAGTGGGATTGTAGATGGGAATATGGTTGCGAATATTAAGTGTGAGTATTCTACCTTTCCTCTCGACCACAGTTGAAGGATGAAGATGGGAAGTGGCTAACAAGCAACAGGCACAACATGCAAACTCCAATCCTCTAGCACATCCACTTCCTCTCCCTGGATCGCAGCCTGGAACGTCGGTTCCGCAATCGACAGCACGTCGAACTCCTACTCTGTTACCCAGCACGCGGAGAGCAATACCCGTCAATTCACGCTCGATCTCACATCCGCAGCCATTTCCTCGGATTCAAACCCTTTTACCTCATCCTCAACCTCGGGTTCTTCTACAGCAAGTGCATCCGGCTCCTCGCCATCCTCTTCCTCTTCCTCAGGCGCATCGTCATCAAGCGGGAACTCTGGCTCCGCAGTTGTCACCGGTCCAAGTTATCAAACAATCGCACAATACGACAAAGCCCACGGAATAATCATGGGCGTCGTGGTCGCGCTCTTGTTCCCGCTTGGTGCGATATGGATGAGGTTAGGTGCTAGCGCGTACATGCATGGTGCTTTGCAGGTTTTTGCGCTCTGTGCTATGTTGGCTGGGTTCGGACTCGGTATCAAATTAGCTCAATTCCGTGGATACGTATGTCTCTCTTCCCCATTCCCAATCCCTTTTTCCCCCTCCTACTTTTGTGAAGTTGGTGCTAATGGTCTCGTGTAAACAGTTATACAACACAACCCACACCATCTTCGGCACCATCATAATCGCTCTCTTCCTGGTCCAACCACTCTTCGGCCTCATCCACCACTTGCAGTGGCGCAACACCCGATCCCGCACTTACACCTCATACATTCATATCTGGTATGGCCGCATCTTACTCCTGCTCGGAGTCGTCAATGGCGGGCTCGGACTGCAACTCGCGGCCAATGCGACGAGTGGCCAGAAGGACGCTTATATTGTTGTTGTGGCGGTTATGGGCGCTACGTATGTGGGGTTGAGTGTGTTTTGGAGGAAGGGGGGGAAGGAGGTTGTTTATTCTTCGTGAGTAATGAGGATGGAAAGAATGGAACTGTGGAGTGTAATGCGTATGTGCGCGGGTGTTTATGAGGCATGATATAGAGTTGCATCTTGCGGGGCAACAGGATACACATTTGCAGCATCTGGATGTCTGGTGTGGCGTTAGGTGGTGTTGGTTAATGACAAGACCCTTGGAGTTAAGATTCAAATCACGAGATTTTTGTACGAAATCAAAGATTCATGAATACATGCAAGCATGCCTATGTCTATTGCCCCTGTAACAGAACGCATCGATCGTGAGAAAAGCAGAACGCCAACCCGTGCAAAAGAACATCTTGTCATTACCGCCAGTCCAAGCGACATTCCCAAGTCATGCAATACCGTACACATTCTGTGTATGTACTAGTCCCATCTAAGTCTCTCTAGACTCTATCCATACGTGCTGTCTAAGTCGCTCCGACCAAAAGACCCTCTGTGTATCGTTCTATGCCAACTCCGCCATCGCACCAAAACCATTCCCATCCAACAAGCTCTGACTAGCAACATAGCTGAACCCTCCAAACGGATTGTCACTTGCACCAGCAGAAGCCGAGTTCCAAGGCGCCTTGCTGCTCGTCAACACAGGGCTCAAAGAAAGCTCCGTAAAGTCGCTCGAAAAGTTCTCCGCCAACTCGGGATCCGTGATCAAAGGCTGAATGGGTGGCTCGACTTCCCTGTTTGCGAGTTTCTTCCAGTCGATCTTGCGAAAGAATCGATGTTTCTTGATCGTCTGGAGATCCTGTGGCATCTTGGCACCAAGTCGCTTGTTTGGTTCCTTGCGCAAGAGGCGCGTGAGGAGGTCCTTCGCATCCGCACTGAGGAAATATGGCATGGCCAGCTTCTGCTTAACAATCTTCTCCTTGATCTTGGCATGATTGCCTCCCTGGAATGGCGGACTGCCTGTCAGAAGGTCGAAGCCCAGGGCTCCAAAAGACCACCAGTCGACTTCCATTCCGTATTTCTTGCCTTCTATAACTTCAGGTGCCATGTATTCGACCGTGCCGAGCATGCTGTTGCATCTGTAGTTCTCGTCGACTGCGACTTTCGAGAGTCCGAAATCGGTAAGAAGCAGGTGGCCTTCGGCGTCGAGAAGACAATTCTCTGGCTTCAAGTCGCGATAGATGACGCCAAGGTTGCGATGGAGATGTTCGAGTCCAAGAACCAGTTCCGCCATGTAGAAGGACGCGACATCTTCCGTGAACATGCGCTCCTGCGCCAGATGCGTAAACAACTCTCCGCCTTGCGCATATTCAAGAATCAGGTACAGCTTCTCGTGGTCTTGGAACGCGTAAAAGAGCTTGACGACGAAAGGATGTCGATTCACGCTCTCGAGGATGGCTCGCTCGGTCTTGGTTTGTTCGACGAGGGCTTTGTGTACGGTCAAGGAGGCCTTCTTAAATTGCTTCTGCGCATACAGTCTGCCAGTGCTGTTCTGCTTCACGAGCAAGACGGTCCCGAATGTTCCCTTCCCGAGGCATCGTAAGGATTCGAAGTCTGACGCGGTCATCTTCCTCGCGATCGTATCTTGGACAAGTCCTCCCTCGATCGCACCATACAGCGGCTTCTCGCGCACGCTTTCGCTGACAAAATCATTCTCGAGATGGACTTCGTAGCTAGTGATATCGGATGTTTCATCATCGCTGAGACCGTCAGACGTGTTCGTGCCCGTGCTACTCTGTGGCTGGCTCCTGAGCTGGCTTCGACTGCGCACAAATGAGCTGTTCCTGGAAGAACTATCGAGGTTCAGTGTGTCAAGCTGCAGTTTCAACTTGCTAATGCCGCCGAGTCCTGGAGAAGGTATTCCTCGGAGCGACGGAGAAGAGTTCGCGCTTACAACATCGTTTATTCTGTGTCGTCGGGAAGGTGTGTAGGATCCGTAGTCCGAGTCATCATCTCCTGAGCCAGTTGCAGAAGTATGGAATCCTCGGATCACGGTGGTCATCGCGGGCTGTGTAGTATTCATGGTGCGCCGCGTCGTCGCTCAGCATCAGCTCGAATCTGGGAACGATAGTTGCGGTGCAGTTTCTGGTGATTCTTCGCGGTGCGCATCTGGCTCAGGATAATAGAAGGAAATATATTCGCGTTGTTTCTTTCGATATGCATTTGTTGGAGTTTTCAAGAGGGTTCTGGTGGTTGTTGTAGTTGTTGAGTGTCACCTGTGGTGTAAGGAGAGAAGAAGAAACAGGAGCTGGATCCTGAAGCGCTTCCCTGAAATCTGGCTCGTCGATCCACCAGATCCGGGGCTGATGCGAGAGGCTAACCTGCAACAGGAAGGCCTGATGAGAACCGCATAATTTTCACCGTGAATCCTCGAACTTTTCAACCATCAGTCAAGTCCAGCAATTTGGTGAATCACGGTGGAATACGACTCATCTGCTGTTGTCGTTCGAATACGGCAGTATATTTACTCCTCCAGTTCTTGATGTTTGCGGTTTCTTGCGGTGACGAAAGCAGCCAGGCTGCAAACAATTCCCTTGTCTCACGTAATTGGCTCAGACTTTACTCCGGAGCCTTCAAATCTTCTGGGCTGCTGTTATTACTGCTACCTTTTGTATCTAGCCGTTTAAGTTTTGTTTTATCTCCCAGTTCTCTAATTCAATTCTTTGAAGCAAGTGTTCCTGCCTTCCCCAACGTTGGAGACTTACCAAAAAACATGCCAGTCCAAAATAGCTTCCGCCCCATGTTGTATCGCAGGGCTATGCGAAAGAGTCACCATACAGGCGAACTTTTGGGCATGATTAGTATTAATGCCCAAATCACATCTTTGATGAACTGTTTCTTTTTCTCTCTTCACAATCCAAAGTTCAAAATGACCCCGTACCGATTCAAAATCCAATTACGTGGCGAAGCAGGCCGAATCCGGAATGTCGACCTCACCGAGATCACGACACTCTCAGATCTCAAGTCAGACGCAGAGCTATGGTATAAAATCCTTGTTCTTGTAGACGATCTTTGTAGCATAAAGCACGATCATACTGCCGAGAACTGCACCCTATCCACCGCCGACGAACTCTACATCAGCAATCCATACTTTTCCCCAGAAGAATCAACTCGCATCAAAACCACAATGGTGGAGGTTCCTGAGGGGGTACCGGAATCTGAGTCCGATAAGCTCATTTAAATGCCATCTTCGTCGAAAACAACATGTATAACGATTGAAGATGCCATCAAATCTCGACTCCAAAACTTCTTCGACAAAGCGAGAGCCAGTGGAGACTCTCGTCCCTGTGGTCCTCACGACAGGACCCCAATCTATAAGAGTGTGTTTCAAATCCAGGACTCTAAGCTTAAAGATGAGCACTTTCTTGGTCGGTTGAGGAGATCTGGGTTGGGAGGTCAGCAGCCAGAGGTTGCAGAAGGAAGTTCGCCGCGAAAGAAGAAGGGTGGCAAGAAATGTTGAGTCACTGTTGATGGCAGATATGAGTCAAAGTTTGCAGAGCAGCAGCATTGGGGGAGAAACATGCAGATTCGGCTATGCTTCTACGAATATGTACCGGCAAAGAAGTCTGACGTCAAAGAGCGCAATGTTTGCTTGGAGATGAGGATGAAGCTCACAATTCAAGGCTACAGTACCTCGTCAGGCCATGATAAGGCAGCATATGTTCAGTGGTCTTTTAGGAATTGCTCTACTTCAATACCTCTTCACTTAAGTTGGTTGGCATGAGAGGGTTTCCTTCCGCTGAACACGGCTAGAATCACGCTCGAGAGGACCCCTCAATGAGACGTCCAACATTTCGCGAGAGAATTCTGCACAAGTTCAAAAAGCCTGCAGAAGACACACCATCGCATGTCATTCTCTCAGACCATCTTCTCGAATCGGTCATCTTCTCGGACCGTACTTCTGTCATTGCATGTCATGCGAGGTGAATTTTAGTTTCTTTTTGGCTCAGTTGCGGCATTGGTGTTGCAGTCCAAGTCGCTGCGAAAACATGATTTGCTGCTCGTCAATTTGAGGCTCTCTTCCCGCGTTCATATTTCAAAACTCATCATCACCTCACAATGCCTCATTCCTCTGGAATTGGAAAGTGTGGCTGACGTTTGCTTCTTGAATTGGGCTTTTATCGCTCAGGGTTTAAGTATGGCTTCCCGAGCGCTAACTTCCCTCATGAAGGAGCTCCTCGGCGTTGGGCAGAAAGCACCTGTCAGCTTTTATTTCACGCTCGACCTGTTGTGGCGGTCATGTGACCTCACCTGCCTACCGCGCCCGCCCTGTAGCTAGATCTCTTAGAGCCTCCCCTCCTTCTTTCCTCTTCTCTCTGTAGATGTACCAATACTGAAGACCACTGCATCATCACTCCTCTTGTGGCACCTTTGCAGGGACCCTGTTTGTGACCGTAGTGCCTTACATTATACGACCTAAAGATTTGCAGGATGGTACGAGGAAGACAATACCATCAAAGGGCACAGTGGCAATATCGGTAGTTCATCGGTCATCTGATAGGAACGCCTTTTTTGCTTGGATGAGATCTCCTGTAAGTATAATATTCTGTATGGGTGCACAGTTTTTCCCTAGTAATCTGCGAAGAAATTTGATTAACTTCGCTTCTAACACAGTTAGTTAGCATTGCTACTCTACTCAGGTACTACTTACCTTCGCCTTATCCTCTACTTCAGTTACTTAGTCACATTCCTACTCTCTCTTTTAATAACTAATTATAATCTACTGGTGAAAGCGCGGGCAAAAGGGTGAAACTCAATTGATCGAATGCCTATTGTACAAAGATCTAAAGCTAGAGAGTCAAGAAAGAGGGGGAAAGATCAGCCTCTATAGACGGAATGATGTGCCATCACGTGATAGAGCAGGGAGTCTGGGCAGATCTCGAACCGCTGCCCTGACAGGTAGCGTTTAGTCGCGTAATATAACTCTTCACTTAGTTATAGATTATGACTTTCCTTTGTGGACTCTCTTAATTACCTTGAACCTATAGCTGGGTGCGGCCTCATCACAGGCTGATAAATAGAAGTAGGAAACGCTATATAAAAGGAGTATCTTATTTAATCTTTATGAGTACTTAGTTTATAAAGGACTTATATTTTATTTTTCTCTTCTTTTTTTGGTGTTGTCGGAAATACTAGAAATAGAGCTCAAAATTTGATGCTTAAGAAATATATTAAAGTCCTGCTGATATCGTAATTTAGCTTGACTTAGGGTCTTTCCTATTCATTTGACGGAGAGCCGTAATGTAACTTGGATTTTTCGCTGCGTTCAGATACTGTGTAAACAGCTGAGGCTACAGCTACAAACGATCCAGCCACAAATTTGAGCCATAAACGCATAGCCAAACGATTTACCTTTGCATAGAGGTTACGCGATGGGATACAGACATTAGATCATTTGATACAGAATAGAAAGAGGGAACCAAGCATGAAATACCAACAGGTGGATAATACATAACGGAATATATACCCATTAATTTCTCCATGCAAGACTTCTTGAAGTATTAAGATGCATCGAGTTCACGTCTCGTCTGGAGTCTCATCCGCAGATAGTCACGTGATTGTTGAATGTTGAAAAATGCGTAGGGAAAGATGTCTGCA
>AYLM01000891.1:0-42459 GCA_001625345.1 Cairneyella variabilis
TCGTCTTAGCCATCTTGAATTGGCTTCATATTAGGGTAAAGCACAACAGGACGCCTGGGATTGTGGAGTTTTTAGGCTTTTCAGTTGGAAGATGATTATGCATAGTTCGTGTAATGGATTTTCTATATCATTTGATACAAGTGTGGCTACCTTCGGAAAAAGGGGTGGCTATTTGGGAGAGGAGGCGCATTCAAAGACAACCTTGCACCACCCCCTTGAGGCGCTCTTCAAGGTCAGAGGAGGCATTTGTGACCATGTCTTCAGATTCCTCGAGATCTTTAGCAATAGTGCTCACTGTAAAATTTGGGTCTGTGATCGGCGGATTGCGCTGCACATTTAATGGTTAATACCTATAAGTCTCCGTGACGGAATTAGCCATCAATGGTGGCCGTAGTGGCATGTTGCCCCGTCTAACTACTGTAACTCATGTTGCAAACTCTTTGTATTGATTGTTCGTCACATGGGGGGGCACTGGCCCCTAATTCCACTTGCCTACACTTGCGTGCCTTGGCGCTCCACAATGGAAATTTTCAAAGCTGTTAAGAAGCTGAGCCCCAACACGGATTTTTTCACATAAACCAATACCCTTAAACCCTTTGCTCTATTCTGCAGCTCAGGTAAGTAGCGTCTATGGTGGCTGTGTGCAATTGGCCAGCCGAGCTGGAATTTCAATGGGAGATGAGTGGCCGAATGCACTTCAAGCGGGACTTGCCGCCGGTCGCGTCGAAAAGGATGCTCACGTCAGATCTTTCTTCCCACTGCGACGAGAAATATCACGACGACTTTGCATCCCTTCCACCTTGAAGCCAATGGACTGCTATGGCCCCGGCCACTGGTAAAAGTATCGACGCAGACTTTGTTATCAGGTTTCGGTTCGACAATGCATGTAAGCTTGGCACATTAGCTTGGGGGATTTGACGGGCCAGTGGATCCAGCTGTAATTGGCACTAACTCTGCCCTATAGGTAATGCGAAATCTGAAGCCCAATTCGAAAAGCTGGTGGATTGTCTGTATTCTGCTGGCTTGAGCATAGAAGCCCGGGATGGGAACAATTGCTCGATCCTTCTCTTTGTGAGGTTCGCGTCGGAGAAGGACCTGCTTAACGCTGTATATCATTCCAGGCATGTATAAGTTTGCTCTTCTGTGCCTTTAAAGTGCATAAATTGTGCTGATTCTTCTCCTCAGGGTTAAAGATTGGCTGCATGGAGTCTGCCAGACAGCTCCTGTGAGAGACGCCCAAGGAAGGCTCTGCTCAATTTCGTTAACTGAAGCCGAACGCCTTCGAATAGTCCATCTCCTCATCACAAATCCATGCAGCGAAGGCGGAGCGGGTATCACTCCTAATCAAGGAGATTGGCGAGCGGTGGATGCTATTTTCCCCTTACATGATCACAACTTCAATAAAGAATGGTTGAAGCATTGGAGTACGAGGTACTTTCTGAGTATCGAGGAGTTGACGAGAATTCGGGACCGTTATGGAGAGAAGGCAAGACTCTCCATATATGAAAGATATGTAGCCCATGATATACTAATTCGAGACGAAGATTGCGTTCTATTTCGCATTCCTCCAGTCCTATTTTAGCTTTCTCCTCTTCCCAGCAGTCATCGGTACATTCGCGTACTGGGTCTTTCCGTCCTTCTCGATCACGTTCGCAATCATTAGCTGTCTTTGGTCGGTGATTTTCGTTGAATACTGGCACCTACAAGAAGTCGATCTTGCTGTTCGATGGAGGGTGCGCGGCGTCTCCTCAATTCAGCACGCGAGACCGGAGTTCAAACCTGAGAAGCAGACTACAGATCCAGTCACGGGAGAGACGCTGAAAACTTTTCCCGCATACAAGAGGCTGGGAAGGCAGGCATGGCAGATCCCGTTTGCTCTAGTCGCAAGTACTGCACTTGGAGGCCTTATCACCATCTGCTTTGGGATTGAGATCTTCATCTCAGAGGTCTACGATGGGCCTTTCAAGAGCATTCTGGTACGTTCTACTCCGGATAACTCTATGCTAGGTTCGCTGCTCACAACATCAGGTTTATGTCCCGACAGGCCTCCTTGCGACCCTCGAACCGACCCTGACGGCAGTCCTGACTAGGGTCGCGAGCAAACTCACAGATTACGAGAACTACCCAACTGCAGATTCATACGAAACGGCTATGGTTCAGAAAGTCTTCGTTTTCAACCTCATCACTTCGTACCTCCCGGTCTTCCTCACCGCTTTTGCCTACATCCCGTTCGGCAGTCTTATCGCACCTTATCTTAATATCGTAAAGTTAAGAGTACAGCCGTTCGTAGATCCCAATAACGCAGCCAAGCGGGCCATGGCGTTTCAAATCGATCCCGCCAGGCTAAGGAGAGAGGTTATACACTTCGGCATTACCGCGCAGGTTGTCGATCAATTTTTCGAAGTAATGGTACCCTATTTAAAGCACGAATTCTTCCGCAAGTTGAAAAATGTGCAGGATGAGCGTGCCACGAGAGTCGGAGCTGGAAAATCCAGGCTGTGCGTGAGTGACCCGCCAGAAGAAGCGTCATTTTTGGCAAGGGTGAGAAACGAGGCCGACTTGGATGATTACGATGTGAATGTTGATCTAAGAGAGATGTGCATGCAGGTTAGTCGAGTTAAATTGCCACATTTATTTCTTTCGGAATAATGCTGACGTGGAAAATGCAGTTTGGCTATCTTACCACTTTCTCTGTCGTCTGGCCCTTGACACCGCTGTGCTTTCTGATTAACAATTGGATCGAACTTCGATCCGATGCGATGAAAATCTGTTTCGAAATGCGACGTCCCGTACCCTCACGTTCTGACACCATCGGCCCTTGGCTGGAAAACCTCGGCTTTTTGACGTGGTTAGGGTGCATTACCACCGCGGCGCTGGTCTTCCTGTTCTCAGGTGATGAATCTGATCCGGAAGTCAGCCTGTGGAGGATCAGCTCGTGGGGTTTTCTGTTTAGTATTATCCTCTCCGAACAAATTTATTTCAGCATTAGATTTTTGGTTAGGTACGGTCTCTCCCAACTAGAATCGCAAGGTCTTCACCAGGAGCGTAGAGAACAATTTCTAATCCGTAAACGCTATTTGGAGGAGACTCTGGGCGGGGAAGCTACAGAAGATTTTGTAGGGGTTATGAGAGGCTCGACGCCCCAGTGCGTTACTGATGGAATAGACCAAAAGAGCCTGGATGAGAAGACTAGAGCGGGTGTTCTTCTGGATGTACCAGCTGACGATGGAGACTTAGGAAGACGGAGAGCTCGTCAAAAGAGTGTGAGTGTAGGAATTGGCATAATCAGGCAGGGACAGCCAACAGAGAAGAGTCAATGATGTGCCTTGGGCTGTCACCCTCTCAGCTATCTTATTTTGTATGTCGCTGAAGATCGGTGACTAGAGAAGGCTAAGGATATCTACTGCCTTTTCTATGTGCCAAGACCTGATTCTGTGCATGGATCGTAGGTTGGACATACAATTTCATACCTTGTCGTATATTACTCCTAAGCTAGAACGGTGCAGCTTATATATGTGATAGGTAAGGAAGAATAAAGATTAGAAAAGGGATAAATATTATTAAGAGAGTGCTTTGATAATATTCTTATAGATTCGGGAGAATAATAGAATCAAGATAGCGAATATGAATATTCCGACTAATAGCTTAGTTAAGGTGAGCTTTGTAAAGGAGATTTAGATACTAGAGGCTCTCGTACTAGTTCTTAAAGTCTAAGTTTATATTATATGGGTATTGGACGATCTAACTTAGATTTAGTAATAGAAGAGTTCACTGTACTGTTCATTAGCAATAGCTGAGCAACTACAATTGCATATATAAAATATGAGAAGTGGTTAGTGTGAACGCGTGGGCAAAAGAGTGAAAACTCGATTAATCGAATGCTTATTGTATAAAGGTCTAAAGCTGGAGACTAAGAAGGGAGGGAGAAAGCCCTAACTATATAGCTGGATGACGCTTCACGTGATATAGCAGGGAGTCAGGGCAGGGCCATACCGCCGACAATTTGCTCATGTCATTTCATCTCAAGAAGATGATTATCTAGCTCCACTTCAAAACCCAATCACTACTCCAAGCCCCTCTACACGTCGCATTATTTAGTCCCTTGATATCCAGCACTTGACTTGTGGAATTATAAGTCCAGCCACTGGAGATCGCTTTGCCATTCAAACTGACATTAGAGACCGAAGTTGGGACACCCATGATCGTGATATTGGCGAGTGGGTTTGTGTCTTTGTATGTTCCGCGGGCGGAGACGTAGAGTGCACTGTTTGTGAGGGAGAACTATGAAATATTAGAACATCAAAAGAAGTAAAGTTTAAGATCACTTACATCAACCCACAGTGTCGCATTCGGCACCAAACTCTCCCCATCATCCACATACAGCACTCCACTCGCCGCGCCCTCGAGACTCGCCGCCGCAATCAAGCCCCAAGGATTGCTCCTACACTCCTTCGTCGTCATACCCGGCTCTTGGGTCGGCAAAATACTTCCACCACGCACATAAACAGGGATATGCCCCAGCGGCGCATCGATCGTGATATTCTGTCCTGGCGCAGCGGTGATTGCGGATTGATTATACCAATCATACCACACCTCACCAGCTCCCACACCCGGGAACACTCCATCCACGCTTGTAGCTCCTTGTGCCAGGACAGGTGTAATCATGAGGCTGCTACCGAGCAAGAATTGGCGATCTGCAGACGCGAGGATAGGTTCGTTGGGGAACTCCCACGCCAAGGCACGCATAACCGTGCTTCCAGTCTTATGCGCAAGATAGAATGTAGTGTACATATATGGCAACAAAGTATAGCGAATGTTCATCGCGACTTTGGTCGCTTCAGCGACAGAAGCCCAGCGATACGGTTCCTGCGGGATAGCAGAGAGGACATTGTGGTTGCGGTAAAAGGGGAAGAAGGCGCTAAGCTGCATCCAGCGGTTGCAAAGCTCTTCGTCGGTGTTGCCGTTGAAGCCGCAGGTGTCGACGCCGAACATAGGGATGCCGAAGAGGGAGAATGATAAAGCCTGGGGAATGGAGAAGAACATGTAGGCCCAGAGGGAAGTGTTGTCGCCTCCCCAGTGGCCGGCCCATTTCCCGGAGCCGGCGAAGGTAGAGCGGCCGATGATGAAAGGGCGTTTGGAGGGAAAGACGTTGAGCAGTGCATGGTACGTTGCGTTCAGGATTTGATGCCCGAACAGGTTGTGGTAGTCATATTCTTGGGTTCCGCCGTGGTGGGTGGCGTTTGGACTGACGGCGTGGACGTCGAGAGCGCCTTGGACGTTGTTGATCACGTATGGTGGGTATTCGATTGCTCGGACGTCAGGAGTCGGGGTCGTGCGGAGGTAGGTGGTGGATGTTGTTGCAGCCGGAGGTGCGGTAGCGGCGGCAGCAGAGGATTGACTTGAGGAGCCGGCTTGAGCAGATGCATATTCGGTTGCGTTTGTGATATTAAAGCCTTCCGGATATCCGTAGATGACGTTACCTGGCTCACCCTGGAGACTGAATGGTGGATGAACGGGGTTGAGAGTGAGGTTATTGCTACCGCATGATCCGACACAGAAGGAAGAGACTTCACTCATGTCGATCCAAATTCCATCGAAGGAGACGTTTTGGTGCCATGAGGTCATTTCATTGGTCCACCATTCGAAGGCACCGGTCCCGTTGAGAACAGCACCAATCCAGTCTGGGAACACAGTGTACCCTGGCCACACTTCACCGATGTACAAACTTCCATCTGGATTCAACATGAAGGCATCACTTGCATTTCCACGGTTGAAGATTGGGTATGCATCACTTGCATTCTCCGGGTTAGGAACGTAGATAGCGGAGTCGACGATGGGAATGTAGTGTTGGCCATTGGCATGCAGCTGAGAAAGGAACTGAGCTCCTTCGGCGTATCCGAATCTCCCTTGGTCGTTGTCGAAATCACGATACTGGTTCATGTAGTCGATGTCGGTCCTAGATTTGTCAGTAGCAAGTATTCAATACAAACAAAATCCTTACCAGATATTCTCCAACGGAATTCCAAACTCGGCAAAGTTGTCAACTACACCCTGAAGCTCGGTCCAGTTTGTATATCCCCATCTGCACTGGTGGTACCCGAACGTGAAGTATTGCTGCATTGCAGGTAGACCGATGGCACTCATTTGGTATGCCTTGGTGACCTTGTCTTGAGTTGGACCAGCGTAGAAGTAGAGATCAATGCTTCCACCCAAAGTCCTCCATGTGATGTTTGAAGGTCTCATCAAAACTTCCTGACCATGAGAGTTTCGCATGTAAACTCCATGAGACATCGAAATGTACTGAGCGCTAGCATTGGTAGCATTCGCAGCATATGTCAAGTTACCAGTCATCTCATCCACTTCGTAGTATCGAGTGTCCAAGTAGAAAGCATGATCGCCGTAAATGTTGTAGTCGATTGGATCACCAGCATCAGCTGCGTAGAAGGTACGAGTGAAGTTGTTGCCCATGCGAAGGCCATGAATGACTTCTCCCATCCCGTACAAGTTGTAATTCTCTGGCAGAGCACTGACGAACTCGATGAATTGGTTCTCAAATACCAATTTCGTGCCCATCGTTGAGAACAGAACATCTCCGGTCGATTTACGGATGACAGAGAAGCTGAAGGTTGGATCATTGCTCCAAATGAAGTTAAGATCGTTATCCGGAGTTGTTGAGTCCGCATCTGCGTCGATGGTGGGTTTCGGGACCAGTACCTCGGGCAGCACGTACCAAGAGCTGTTGGAAGCATCTACGTATGTGGGAGTGATCTCGACGTGGAGGCGATCGTCAGATTGATATTCGACTGTGAGGTTCAATGCCTCAATGTCTGTACCGTAGACATTGCAGGCACTTCCCGTCATCATCAGACTTGCAGTGAATCCGTAGGACGTCCTGACCACATTCGAAGCTGTGTATCCGGGACAGACATCTTGTGCATTGACAGCTTGCGGATCATTGATATTGGGAATCAATGGGACAGAATTGTCTGCGTCTGATGGTACAGTGAAAATGGCACGATAGCTCATGGTAGCATCTGCAGCAGAGCTGGTTGTCGACGTCTGCCTAAATGCTGTAGTGCATACTGAGCATAGGACTACAGCCACAGCCAGGTATGTTTTGCCAACCATCATCGTCCGCTGCAAAAGGATCTGATGGAAAATGGCACAGAGGAAGAAGAAACAGCTCCAGAACCACAAGCTAATTATAAACTTGACGAGAAGCGGGTCGAGGAAGCAGAGAGTGGGCACTGCCCAGAAGAAATGCTCGGTCATCTTGTATAAAATATTTTGTTGCCCCGCAGTATGGTAATCTTACTATGGGATGGTTCCCCAACAACCGCGCAGATCAACTGATGGTTTGCAAGGAACACTGCATGGATGAGGTAGGTGCAGCCTCACAGCGAACAGCGAACAGCGAACAGCTGTTGCACGATGACTTCGGCGACGGATGCCCACTTGCGTAGGAGGCAGAGAAGGCCCGAGAGGAGAGAAAGCAGACGGTCCGATAGATGCCCGTGGCTTGCTGCAAGAAGAGTAGGCGATGCAGAAGAGAGAAGGTAGCGAAGGCACTGCACAGTAGCGAAGGAAAGGTCGTGCAAGATACCGCGAGTAATTCTTGTTCTTCTCGTAAAATTTCAAGGTTTTCTTGGTAGCGTGGTGAGACGGTTGGTGTTGCACAGTAGTACCTGTCCATCATTGCCCCTCTCGACCCCGCGGCCCCGCATTCTGGAGCTTGGGGTAGAGAACTGGTGGAATGAGGGTAGAGAATGAGGTAATGGAGGCGCGAAAGATGGGATTTATACTGTTATGCGGTTATGTATGTAGATAGAGTGATGACAGGGGAAGCATTCTGCCGCTCTTGGCCCGCACAACGGCCCGAGAAAGGTAAGATCTTACCTAGGTACCTTGAGATTGACCGAGAGTTTGAGCGATGAAGTTGGTTTACGGTGGAATACGAGTAACCTTATTAAGCGAGTTCGCATTTACTTTCTGCCGGCCTTCTTTGAATGTCTACTTGTATGATCAGAACATCTTCTTCTCCTGCGCCACCGTTCGTCTCATATGGCTGATCTAGCGAGCACTTTCTCAGTCCCATCATTCGAATCATCCCATCGTGCATCTGCGGCCGCTCACCGGACGTCGAGGACCGGCCGACCGCGTTGAAATCGGTGCCTCTGCAACAACATCGAAGATTCGGGGACGAACAATTCTGCGCCTCTTGTCTGCACTGGCGGTTCTATACGGTCTATAGCAGCTGAAGCCTCCGATGCTCGACATGAAGCCTGTCAGCATTCGGTCGCAATCCTTTCTACTTGTCGACGGGATGGAGATCTTAAACCCTGACCGATCATTCCAAATATCAACAGAATACGATTCGACCTCCTCCACTCCCCGCAGAGGTCGTGCGCCACCGCCTTACCCCGCGATGCTTCGATGCACACTTCGACTTAGAGAGGGCAGCATACGGTGCGCGACTGGGAAGGCTAGGACTTCAAGACAATGTTTGGAAGTTTAGGCCTCCTCCTCGATTGACCTCGAATATGGACTCTTTGTCCCCGAAACCGAGCCATTGGCGCTCGTGATCTCGAGATACCTAACTCCGCTCAGTCTATTGTGGTGAGGCTCCCAGTGAGAACGCACGAGAACGTCTCCATTCAATTCGCAGCCGCAAGTAGCTCCCTTTGATACACCACTCCTCTGTCATGTCTCTGCTTTAGACTTTGGCGCAGTACTACTCTGTACCTTCTCATCGTGCTGTGCTACTGCTATCCGAGAGGTGCAACCCGCTTGCGGTTCCCAAGTCGAGCTGAAAGACTGCATGCGCTTCGAATTCCATGAAACAAACAGTTTGAAAGGTTGGATTACTTTATTCAAGCCACTGTCTCTCGCGAACCCTATGAGGCTGGACTGAAATGCACGAGCTTTTCACAGCTCTAAGGCCCCATCATGGAATTGGCTGACCTTCCATCTGGAGAACAGATCTGGTTGCACAAAGTACGAGGACTAGACCTCTCCATCCATATTGGGACAATCGCATCACGGGGCATCGAGTGGCCTTGCTGCGTTGGTGAAGTATCAAACTGCACTTCACGAAATCACAGAGTTTTCGGCAACTAACGCAGAGGTTCGCTTCAATTCTCCGAATCAATGCATCCAAGCAACCCATGACTTCGACGAAAACATGGCCAGACTCATAGGATGGCTTTTCCCTTATGGCGTCTGAAAATATACATGGCCAATCCCACGCCACAATGACCACATGACCAACACGAATCTGTATGTTGGTGGCCCGGTCCCGCAGCCACGGCCGGCGACAAACCTTTTTCTCTCCCGACAATCATGTGCATTTGTGCTCCCTTCAATCCCGGAAAGCTGAGGTTTCTTACCATGGAAAATGGGAAGAAGCTCTTTTGTCTCGGCACGGGCCCTTGACTTCGAACATTATTTCCCACGGTTTCAGGGTCCAACCTTCCCCAGGATGCTGGAAACCTACTCTATTTGAAGATCCCGCAAGAAACACTTTTCAACGATTGCGTCAGTCTTTAATGATCAATCACTATCAATTCTTGATCTTGGGCTTGGCATCTGATAAAAGCTGGAGGCAATTTCATTTGTAACCGGCGGCCGCGTCAATCACACCCATGCAGTTGATTCTACATAATCCGTGTCGGCACTTGCATTGCTCATATTGAGCCGCACTGCTGCTTACTGGTTTATGAATTGACACGCGGCATCTTCTACAATACATTAGTCTAAGCCTAAAAAGGAATCGCAAAGCTGCAATTCGGTTCGAATTTCTTTACTTTCTCTCAAAAGATCAGTTCGATCTGATTGCCCCGTATTTCAAAATGCGAAAGGACAGGGTTTTCATCTCATACTTCTACTCCAACGTGTCACGGCATGCTGGTGGGGACCATTGCGACGGGGACGACGCCGACCGATTGCATGCTCCCAAGGTCCACCGAAACTCCATTTCCCTCGTAGGATGCTGAATTGAGCAGCACTTCTACATCATTCTACAAATCGATGAGAGCACGTCTACAAGGCCCTTGCTGCATCATGCAGGTAGCTATTGGCACCGCTACATTCAATCTCTCGGAAATTTTCCTTGTTCAGTTTCTCTTCTTCAGTTGGCCATCTCACACCCAGGTGGGTGTAGTTCTTGGTCTGTGGTACCCTGGTATCTGCTCCATGTTTAATGTGGAGGACCAGGATTATATGTGGAGGTTTGTAATCCTCGTGTCCGGGAAACCCATACAGTGCAATCACCCTCCGAAGTCTGGGCAATGGCCAGATCCTAGATAGATGAGGTATATATATCTTGATGTCTTCCTCTCGTCTGCCTGAAGTCAAGCAGCTTTCAGTTTGCCACTTTTGAAGGGCAAGCTAAACCTACCTTCATCTATTTACTCGGCCACATCTGAGATCTCATTCATTCAATATGCGTTTAACATTAGCACTTCTCGGACTTGCTGACTTAGCTAGTGCAGCATGTCCTTACATGGAAGGAAGTCCCGGGCTCAAGGAACGTTCAGAAATGCCTGAAGGTCATCTAGAAGCACGCACGCAAACTGACGCACAATTCCTGTCCGGCTTCGAACTGGATGACTCAAATGGCTACCTTACGTCAGATGTCGGTGGCAAGTTCTCCGATAACGAAAGCTTGAAGGCTGGAGAAAGAGGACCCACCCTCCTAGAGGATTTTATCTTTCGCCAAAAGATCCAGCATTTTGATCATGAGCGAGTTAGGTATCATCCTCAAGCATGAAAACCCAGGTCTGATCCCTTCACACAGGTTCCTGAACGTGCTGTTCATGCTCGCGGTGCTGGTGAGTAACCCCCTACAAGATCTTTAATGCCATTCTAAGCTGAGCCAGGTGCGCATGGTATGTTTACAAGTTATGGAGGCTTCAGCAATATTACTGCTGCGTCATTCCTCGGCGCTCAAGGAAAGCAAACTCCTGTCTTCGTTCGATTCTCTACAGTTGCTGGATCACGTGGAAGTGCCGATACTGCCAGAGATGTCCACGGCTTCGCCACTCGTTTTTACACAGACGAGGGAAACTTTGGTAAGACCTCATGGTACATCCAAATCATATCATCTGACTTGCGCAACAGACATAGTTGGCAACAACATTCCAGTCTTCTTCATCCAGGATGCAATTCTGTTCCCTGACCTGATCCATGCTGTCAAACCAATGCCAGACCGAGAAATTCCCCAAGCTGCTACTGCTCATGACACTGCCTGGGATTTCTTCAGCCAGCAGCCAAGTACCATGCACACCTTATTCTGGGCCATGGCTGGTAATGGTATCGTGAGATCCTTCAGACATATGGACGGGTTTGGCGTGCACACGTTCCGAATGGTCACGGACAATGGCGATTCCAAGCTCGTCAAGTGGCATTGGAAGACCAAACAAGGAAAGGCCAGCTTGGTTTGGGAAGAAGCTCAAGTCCTTGCCGGAAAGAATGCTGATTTTCATCGGCTAGACCTTTGGGATGCTATTGCTTCCGGAAATGGACCGGAATGGGAGCTTGGTGTGCAAATCGTCGATGAAGCTGATGCCCTGTCTTTCGGTTTTGACCTCCTCGACCCCACCAAGATTATCCCTGAGGAACTTGTTCCTGTCACGTTACTCGGTATCATGAAATTGGACACCAACCCAAAGAACTACTTTGCTGAGACTGAACAGGTCATGGTACGTCATCGCTGATAATTATTTTGAGATCCCTCTGATAAAAGACAGTTCCAACCAGGCCACATCGTCCGCGGTATCGACTTCACCGAGGATCCCCTCCTCCAAGGCCGCATCTACTCCTATCTCGACACGCAACTCAACCGCCACGGCGGCCCCAACTTCGAACAACTCCCCATCAACCGTCCACAAGTCACAATTCACAATAACAATCGCGACGGCGCCGCCCAAAACTTCATCCACCTCAACACCGCGGCATACTCTCCAAACACATTAAATAACGGCTTCCCCCAACAAGCCAACCAAACCGTCGGCAACGGGTTCTTCACTACTCCTGGACGAAGCGTTACTGGAAACCTGGTCCGCGCGACCTCGCCGACATTTGCGGATGTCTGGAGTCAGCCGAGACTATTCTTCAATTCGCTTATTCCGGTGGAACAGCAGTTTCTTATTAACGCTATGCGCTTTGAGCTTTCGCATGTGCAGTCGAGTATCGTGAAATCGAACGTCCTTATACAGCTAAACCGCATCTCGCATGATCTCGCATCCCGCGTTGCCGCTGCGCTAGGTATGACGGCTCCTGCGGCGGATCCGACGTTCTATAATAACAATTCTACGAAATTTATTACGATTTTTGGGAATCCGCTGCCGACGATTGCGACGTTGACTGTTGGTGTGCTTGCTTCTGTTTCTGTGCCAGGATCGCTCAGCCAAGCTGCGTCTCTGGCGACGGCGTTCGCGAGCTCGGGTGTTAATGTTGTGGTCGTGGGAGAAATGCTGCAACCTGGTATTAACCAAACATATAGCGCGGCAGATGCTACAGGATTTGACGGCATCATCGTTGCAGCGGGCGCTGAGGTCTTGTTTGCCGCTCCGGGTTCTCAAAGCACATTCTTCCCGAATAATCGCCCACTGCAGATTCTGACTGACGGTTATCGATGGGGCAAACCAGTTGGTGCTTTGGGGAGTGCGAGTGTTGTTCTTTCCGAGACTGGGGCAAATAGCACCGCGCCTGGGGTGTTCAGTGGAAATGATACGGGTGCTTTCGTCACAGCGTTCGAGGGTGGATTAATGACGTTCAAGTTTGTTGACCGTTTCCCCCTGGATAGTTAGCTGGTGTGGCCTCAAGTTGGGTGTTATTAATTTCCAGTGGGAGGGATAGTTTGGTGAGTATGGTTCGGTGATAAGTTTGGCAGCGCAATGAGTAAATGTGTGATTGAAGAATTGAATGCTTAATGATGTGTGTTTGGTCACGCTTGGTTGGGTTCTTTCCATCGAATGCGAAGCGCTTCTATTGGAGTTTCAGGGTTCTTCAATAGGGAAATATTCTTTGACTAGCTTTTTTTCACTTCAGCTTTGCAACTAGAACATGAATGATCCCCCAAAAACTTGGGAAAAGGCTTTAGCAGACCAAATTCATTACTCTCTCACAGGCAACTCAACCTCCCCCGTCTCACTTCCCTTCACCTCAACCTTACACTTCTTCTGTCTGGTATCTGCACCCAACCACAGCAAATCTGGTCTCGAATAATGACCACAGATATCCAAGAAACTTCTTGCGAACACCGCGTGATCGAAGTCCAGGTCTGCGTAGATAATGCCTTCTTCCGTGTCCTTCATCGGCTCTGTAAGGACGCGACCATCAGGGCCGATAATGCAGGAGGCGCCGCCGCCGGGAGTGCCTTCCTCAAAGTAAGTGGACGTGATATGAAGAGGAGAAGCGAGTTTCTTACCCATCAATAGCCCACCCTTCGTACTCATCGCCTCAGTACCTTTATCAGTAATGACAGTGGTGGCATGCAGGACGAAAGTTTGGGATTCCATTGCGTAAGTTTGTGCAAGATTCAGGCAACCTATTTTTCACATCAATAAGCCTTCACTCGAGCACTCTCAGATCCCAAATAAACAACTCACCCTCTTTACTCATCGACCAAAGCCCCGGGCCCCCATCATGCGGCACAATCGGCGGCCAAGCCGCACAATGTACATCCTCCCTCTGCGTCGCCGTATGATACTTCAAAAGCGGCTGCGCATGTTCCCAGCACGCCAGCGCACCAACCCTCACCCCCTTCCCTCCCATTTTTGCATCCACTACATTCATCAAACTATTCCCGCTCGCGTCACCGAAGATCGTGCGCTCCATATGCGTAGCCTTCAACTTCCTCCGCGTCATGAGGAGTGTGCCGTCGCTGTCGATGATCGCTTGCGCGATATATAGGCTGTTGTGATCATTTTCTGAGAAGCCGATGGTGACGACGATTTTGTGTTTTGCTGCGCAGGATTGGATTTCTCGCATCTCGGGGGAATCGACGGTCAGGGAGTTCTTGATGTAGGTGGTTGTGAGGACTGGGTCGACTGGGCGGGACCTACTTACTCACTTTACATTAGTTATTGTGTATGGCTTTGGTTGCGAACTATGGGATGGAAGAGGAGAGGTGAAGAAATCATAATTACCAAATCCAAGCTGGATACCCGGGAACGAAAGCTTCAGCGAAGGAGACGAGTTGGGCGCCATTCTGTGCTGCTTCAGCAATATATTTACAGACCTTCTTGACGGAGGCTGCGAGGTCAAGCCATTCTGGTTCGAGCTGGGTGACGGCTACGCGGGTTTTGGTGGGTTTGGCGAGGCTGTCCATGTCGAATGACTCAATTGATTAAAGACCGTGAAATGTTGAGGTCTGTGAGAAATGCAGAAAGGTCGAATGTGAAAACTTGAGAGATTCCGGGGAAAAGTTGGAGACGTTATCAGATTAAGTGTGGGAATTAATTATGAGAGACGATGATCACAGCAGAATACTTATCCTCTCGGGACTTACCCTCAAGCCTCGCTCTGAGCTGTCATGGGGCGCGTGCCTTGCATCAAGCTTGCATCAAGCCTTGAGATACCATTCATGGTGTTGATAGGCCGAATTAGTCTGTGTGCTTGGTGCGGTAGCGGACGTATTCCGCCTGGCGGGAGGGGTACACATGAACCCGGCGGGAGACGCGTCACGGAGCTTAGAGTTCGATATCGAAAGTCGCCTGTATCTCTCATCCAATGAAGAAATTCAGGGTCCTGATAAGAGCTTTCTTTCTTTCTTTCTCGGGACTTGCCTTCTGGTGAAACATCGAAGCTGTCATTTCATGCTGTTCGATTGTGTTCACCCATTGAGAGATGTTAGGTGACGCTTTATTGCTAGCTGCATGCACAGGAGCCACCACACTCCGCATGGCTTCATTGACTTGTATCGAGCTGAAGACACGCGGGAAGGCAAGGCAGCACTCAATTCCGAGCGTCCAATAAATCAAAGCAGTATACCAACGACTGTCTGTGCTCGTCATTGTTCGCTCCATTCACCTTATCGCAGTCCTTTCTTTTTCTGCATAGTATACCCCGCCCAGGCAGTCTCCGGGCGTTTGGCGTGCGCATGAGTCGATACATGTGGACAGCGATATGCCAACAAAAATTGGCTTGCTGAAGTCACGCCCGACATGTCAAATGGGCTTGTACTCGGCTGTGTCTTCCTGCTTTGGCTGAGGCATCATCGAGAGCATGCATCAGCACTTTCCATGGCGCGCTGAGTAACAGCCTTCAGACCACAAGTTTGTTCTGTGACGGCTATCAAGTTGAGCCTCTGATTGATTAAGACCAGACTCGACCAGTGATATGGAACAAATCCCGTACACCGCCCATTTCTCACAATGGAATATAAAACTGCCATTCCAACCCAACTGCTTTGCAGGCTGACCCATATCTCTTAACCCCCCTTCATTTCTTGTTGGCTTGCCCAAACGCTTCAACATCAGAAGATACCCTTCTCTCGCGCTCATAACCATGGTCTACCTCGCTGATCTCGATGGCGATGACTACGTCTTCACCTACGGCCTCTTCGGCATCCAACACAACCCCTTAACCCCAGAAAAACAACAAGTGATCTCCAAACTCTACTCCCTCCTCTCCCACTCAGCCGGACGAATCGACCACCTCCGCGACCACACCTACGGCACCGACACCAAAGCTCCCCGCCAATCCAAATCCACGACTTTCGTGGCATACTGGCGCTCCGCATCCACCTACACCGAGCTCGCCTCCAGTCCTGGCTGGAAGGAATTCTGGGCTTCTTTGCCTGATGATGCAGGCGTCTGGCGCGAAGTAATGACGGTCCCAAAATCCCGCTTCACGCACGCATCAAGCCAAGACGTGCAATCCGGCCTCGCGACACTGTTGTCAGTGAAAGAGAGCATGGACCAAGGATACTGGGGCGTCTACCGCCACCGCTTATCCGAAACTCCAGACAAGCACACTGATCCCAAAGATACATTCACCTCTCCCTACGTGACGGCCACTAGAAGCGCAGCCCTCAACGCAGAAAACAAACCCGTGCTCGATCTCGACGGCGCGAAAGCAAAGAAGCTCGCTAATGAAGAAGAGAAGAAAGTGAGAGTTGGGAGAGTACGACCCAAGATCCCGGATAATCTCCTCTTTGTGCGGGAAGCGCAGCGGCTGCCAGGTGTAGGGAGAGAGGAGATGGATGAGTGGCTGGAGAGTTTGGCGCCGCATGCGAAGAGCTGGATGGATCATTTGGATAGCGAGAGGAATAAGAGTGGCGTGGTGGTTTTTGAGAATTATCTTGGGCATGAGCAGTCCGTGCCAGTGGATAATGGACATGGAGAGAACGGGCATGCTAATGGCAATGGTTTGTTGAGTGTTGATGCAGATGCGATCCCGGAGACGAATCAACTGTGCTATTTCTTGGACTTGGCGCATTTTGAGCTGGCGGGACGAAGTCATAAGGGGCATATTAACTTGAAGAATAATTATATGGCGCATTATGGACCGGGAGGGAAGCAGGAAAAGGGGAAGATGGTGTTGTTTGTTGAGTTGTGTGTGTTGAAGACTGGGGATATGGATGCGGAGTATATCGGATGTGTGGAGGGGACAGGGTTGATGTATTTGGATGATCTGTGAGTTTCGAATTTAGGAGTAATCTACCTCTTATTTAATTTTGGACCTCGCTCACCAGCTTCGTCGTCAAAAGTTTATCTCGCGACACATGTTGCCCATCTTCTAACCCTAAAATGAAGGGAGTGCTTCCTTCGCCACTCCGCCTATGCGCCGACGTGGAGAATCTTGGCAGAAAATTATATATATATACTGGATTCCAGTGTCATATCTCACTTTCTCGCTATCTTAGACCCTGACTTCACTTCCTTTATAATCTCTCCCTCACGAGAAGAGATTGCATTATATGGGCATCACCCTCTATCTGGATGAGCAAAAGTACCTCCATTTAGATCAACCTTGTTCCATGGCGGGTAAGTGATCCAGTTATTCCACTGCGAATTCTCATCGCCCATTTCTTGAGGTACATTGCCGCCCCCATTGAGACCGCGGAAGACGCAGGAATTACAAAAGCCACAGCAGCCACAAGGTTGCTGCTGGTCGCTGCCATAACCGGAGTCAGACATCATCACTTCACCTGGAAGGCTGGCTAAATTGTTGTTGGCCTCGGCTTCAGCCAGTGACGTTGGCAACATTGTCTCGGAGACTTGTGGTGGAGGTGTATCAAAGATCGTGCCCACGAAGTCGGATTGCAGGCTGCTCTGATGGTCAACCCCAATGTCACTGGATCCATCCACATTTGGAGGGAGGATAGATGAGGCCAAGGTTTCAAGGTCTATACTCGAGGGTGTGCGGACCTCAGCAGGAAATCCTTGCATTTCTCGATACGACCTGAAGAGTCTGTCCTGGCAATCCTGGACCATCCCCACCAGATTTCCTATTAATGATGCTTCAAGTGGCTGCATCTCTTGGCGAGCTGCCTCTTCTACACTCGCTCGTACTAGACGAGGGAGCTCTCGTCGAAAGTAGTCCTCGTAATTTGCTAAGTCTCTGGAGTCAGGTGACATTGGCGTGTCTTCTTGGAAAGGCTCAAAGTCTGCCAAAATGTTAGTATCTATGTCAGGTTGATGGCGGTAGCTAACAGGCTCATTTGATCTGGTGGTTACTTGTGGTGGAAGAGGGCAGGATGAAATAATATGAACTTACAAGGAGAAGGAATCTCTTCATTTGGAAATATGATTTTATAAATATCCCTCCATCTGTCTGCATCACTCTGGCTTGGAGATGTTTTCTTTCTACTACGCAAGAGCCTCTCATGTTCAGAAGTAATGCCTTCTGGTGGTAATCCAGGGCGAAGTTCACAGATCTCCGACGAAGCAACCGTGAGGTGCGCATCTAGTTGTGCTTGAGTTTTGAATATGGTCCAACATCTTTTGCAATGAGCGGGAATTCGATGGCCCCTGTAAAGATGTTCTCTGTCAATTGTCAGCGGTGAAATAAAGAGCTGAAAGGGACTATCATACTTGACTCGGGCAATCATGTCCCAGTGAGAAAGTGCGCATACTTGGTGACTTCGAATACTGTAAAGGCGCGGATTGTGCTTTCGAAACGGGCACGCGTATGGCTTTCGCTCCTCAGGTGAGATGGGTGCTGCACCACCAGCTTTTGGCACCTGCCAATTTCCATCTGTGCCATCAGACGAATTTTCCCCGTTTCTTGGTCTCTTCCTTGAACCGCCTGATGATGATGATGACTCTTTCGCATTCTTTTGATTGCAGTTCGAGTCGTTTGAGGACATTGAACCTTCGCCAGCACATTCTCTCTTCTCAATGTCCCAATTCTGGTTGAAAATCACCCAAAACTCATCCATCACTCGATCCACTAAGGCTTTCCTCATCGGATCTAGCGTGAAGGAAACGATGGCTTCAAGATCTTTGCTGTCTTCCATCAGGCCACATGAATCGCCGTCGGAATTATCCCTGCTTCCAGAATCATCCGAGTCACTACTAGAAAACTCAGGAGCTGAGTGATATCCGTCCAATTCTTCGTCGAGAACAAAGGATTCAACGGACGAAGTAGTACTTTCCACTTTGGGAGAAGACGGTGCTTGTTGACCAGAAGCAATATCTATGAATGCACAAGTGTCTTCTGCTGGAGTCGAGAATGGATTCTTAGTCGTACTTTCTTCGTCCATCTCTTGCCTTTGGCATGATAAACTCTCCTCTCGCTCTTGACCTCCCGAACTTTGGGGATCGGCCACAAGGCTGTTATTGTCATTCTGCAGCCTCTCTCTCGAAATGGCACCAGAATCTGAGCTTTTACTTAACGTGCGTGGTTTGTTTGTGGTCTCGCCCTCGGCGACATCGTTCCCCTGGCCTCCTTTCTTCAATCCTTGAGTAGCATGCTTGGCTTTATCTGCCTCTTGCCATTCTGCCACATGTGTGACAAGATTTTCGTCGGAATAGTGGCAGTGGCGGCGCCGCTCAACCTCCGAATCTGGAAACTGCTCGGCTTCCGAATTGATCGTTGCTAGTTCTGCGCCGCGTCGAAGAGAAGTCATATCTGATTTCGATTTGTCGTTGATAGAAGCATCAGATGACTGCGATTGTAGTGAGACGCTTTGGCCAAGCTCTTGCCTTGATGTGTTTGTTCTCCATCCCTCATTCGAAATTACATATGCAATATCCTGGGCCATACTTACAGTATCAACGACTTTTCCAAAGGGACCTTCTGATACCACATCGTCTTCATATTCTTCGTATGGCTCGAACTTCCTGGCTGAAGTCCCTGGTATTCCTGATGAGGCGCTCGGCTGCCGGTCGGTATCGGCGTCATAGTCTTGTTTGTCATACCCAAGCAGCTGTCTCTTTGAGAAGTTTGACGGCCTTAGTGTTTCCTGGGATGGCGAAAGGGACAACTCGCTACTATTCCAGCAACCACAGCTATTCTTCATCGCTATTTCCGGAGATTCGGTAGTATCTGCCGTATCCTTTAGAGTCGTAGAGGGTAGTATCGCGATCGTTTTGCCCTCGGCGCTGAAAATGTGTAGAGGAGCTGTCCTGTTCTCCTTGTGGACCAATAACTTTTTCAAATTCCTCCTCTTCATCACTACTACACTCTCATCCGAATCGCTGCCGTGGTAGCCATGAATTGCATATCGATCCGGATCAGACTCATCATCGTCATGATCTACTTCAATGGCTATAAATTGCTCAACTTTTTCATTGAAATGGGGGCGTTTTCGTTGCGATGCTGGTGGTGAATCGAGTCTCGATGAAGTTGTCGAGCAAACACCCGCTCTGTTACCACTCAATAGCGTAGACTCAAACGGAGCAAACGAGTATCTAGCCGCCACGTCGTCCGACACAGCAGATTGTTGTGATTGCACTGCTGCTGCTGCTGCTTGTTTTAGAATACTCGATGAAGAGATCGAGCGCTGAAGCATTATTTCCGACATTCCACGCTTCTTGAGAATCGGCTTCTGACTCGAGAAGCAATCTGGTGAACGTGGAGTTTGTGAACGATCTCGCTCAAGGGGTTTTCTTGACACTCTTTCGGGACCATTCTGAAGTGGTCCGTAGAGCCATGTCACATCGCAATCTTTGAGCTTGTGTCGAAAGATATGTCAATTCCTATGGTCTTATGACGCAGGAGACCACGTACCAATTCAGCGTTTCTGGAGAAACCGTTCTCAGCCTCCCCTTGAATTTTCCCCATTGCCTCCATGAAGCGTTTTCCAGCCTCGCACCATTATTGTACCGCTTCTGGTATGCTCTGATATACCTCCACGAGGCCCACAGGTCTTCTTCTCGCCAATTGTGAGAGAGGTAATCGACGTGCCGACTAGGACCCATTCGAACGGAAATATCATCTTCAGCCCGTTCAGTTGGAGAGTGTCCCGATATGAAATCATATGCTTCATCCTCCGAGGGAGTAGAAAGACAGTATTGCAGATCATCGACATTGCCAGAAAAGTCAGCATCATCCCAAGAGGTGAAGGCAATTTCGTTATCAGAATGCTCCCCGTCAGAATAGTGATCATTTGGAGTCAGCGAGAGCGTCGTTAAGTGTGTACCCGAAGCCGAGCTAGAGGAAAAGCATGTGCTCTCAAGACTTTCGGGCTCACTCCAAAATGAGTCTGCATCGCCAGCCTCCGTGTCGTCTCCGAGGTTCTGTTCCTCTGTTGGACAGGTCGAAAGCGCAAGAGTTTTAGATTGATTCCTCTGGAGTTTGCCATCTTTACCGACTCTGGCTTGAAGAATTTCGGTCCAGCTGAGAGGCTCGTCTTGGACAATAGGTTTCACCATGATGTAAGGTCTCCGAGCTAGGTCTGCGAACAGTCGCGACTAGGGGAGATGGTTTGTGTGGGATGTTGCTAAACACCGAACGGAGTAGCCGATGGTCTAGGATGGATCTCTCATAACGCAGCGCTGAATATGGATAGCTGTTTTGCTATCTCGAGGTCGTGGAGCAACAAGGCTGTGCTTGAGAAATGGCTGCGTCAGACCAATCCCTGCATCCCATGCAGCCACTTGCTAGACAAGAATTCGCAGCTGCGCATAACTCGAGGGCCTCGCATCTCGCACTATCAACGCAAGGCAACGTCACAATCTTTGGTAGACTCGAGATTCGCAGGTGCGTGAAAATAAGTCAAGATATTGGTAGTAGATAGCAGAAGAGATTCTCAGTGCAACTGGCAGGATCTTCGTCGTCACCCGGTAAATGATATTGAGGTCGAGAGATATATAACAAGCCAGAGTATCCGGAATGCTTGTGTCCAAAATCCTTTCAAGTCTAGGTTATTGTGAATATACTCTTTTAGATAATGAAGGCTTTTCGATGTGAATATTTCAGGAGCAAGTGAGGCAACATTGGTACATGAAGGTAATGAGGAGCAATTTCATCCTTCCATACCCCTGCAAGCAGCGTTAACCGCCACAGTATCTCGACTGAAATGCCACACCATCAACCTTCCAATGGTTCAGCCAAATCTCAGGTACCGGAAATTTCCAGCTGGTCCGTCCCCCAACTCCGGAAAAAAACCATGTTGCTGTTCTAACGAACTCTCTAGGTCGAAAACCAGCCATGTGCAACCAGAAGCCTTGAGGCTGGAGTCGTTCCTCTATGCTCCGCCATCTGTGCAGGAGCGTCTAACGTTTGGTTGCCAGGTTGCGGAAATCGAGAGAATAGGAAGAATCGAGAAGATTCTTGAAAATTTGGAGGCAATAATTAGGGGAAAGTAATGAACAGTTGTGATCGGTGGCTTAGAGACTGAACACAAAGACATTTAGAATCAGCTAGTGCCTGCACATTAGCTTGTTGATTGCTATGTATTCACATCCTCAAAATTGTTCTGCTGGTGAGGCCCACTCTATTCTAAAAGTTGACCTCCCAAGTCACAGCCGGTACATCCTTATCTATATCACTAATATCTTCGCTTGATCCCCCATCCCATCGATCCTGATATTCTGCCTTCAAAACCTTCGGTGGCGGACTCTCGGCAACAAATTGCTTGATCTCATATGCCGGGAAGGCGAAGTGCAGCAAGCTAAAAACACTCGCACTAATGGCAAAGCCCGAGAGGAAGCAGATGTAATACAAATGCGTCAACCCGATCGGAACTATAATTGAAGGCTGAACGGCAGCAACAAAGCCTGGCATCGAGGGCGCAGTACCGCAAATCCACTATCCCATTACTGTAAGTACATATTCAAACATAAAAGATGGAGAGGAAAGACTCACAGCAACAACAGCTCTCCAATTAATACCCCAAGTATACCAATACACACTACCCTTGTTTCCAACGAACAGATCATCCACGTTGATCTTTCTTTTATTTACTACAAAGTAGCTTGAGATCATGAGACCTGTCATGGGGCCAAGGAAGACGCCGTAGCTTCCAAGAACCGAGATAAAGATCGTTGCTGTATTTACGAGCTTCCAGGGGTTGACAGCTGTGCTCAAGATGGCAGTAATATATGCGCCGCGGCGGATATTTATGTACCTTGGGAAGGTAGCAGCCAGGTCAAAACCACCCGACAATGCGTTACCCGGAACATTAACGCCAATCTGCGATATGACGAGCGCAGCGCCTGCAAAGAAACCAGCTGCGCGCTCCCTGGAGCCTCCGTTCTGTATCAACGTCGTGAAAATATCAGGCAAATTCCACAGCGCGCCACCAAAGCGATTCTGCGTCGCGGCTGTAACGAGGATGCCGATTATGGAGCAGATAATGGCGTATAGAGGGAAACTGAATATTTGTCCCATGATAGCATCTCTCGGTCTAGGTGCAAACCTCGCATAATCATTCTGGTTGAGGATTCCAGCGGCGATGGAGCCGATGGTGCTGATAATTCCGTATGCAATTAGCCACCCTGTACTCCCAGTCGTGGTCGGTGTATTCGAGAGCGTAGAGCCAAAGCCTTCTGGGCCCATGGTAGCAAGCGCCCAGATCAACAGCACGATCTCGAAGATCAAGATAGTGGCTGAAGAAACGTAGAAGAAATAATTCAATTTATGTGGCCGGATGTAAATTACTGGGAGCGAGACGACGCTGAATAGGATGTAGGCGACGAATTGCGCGGTTGTCATGCCAGTTGATGCGGGCATATGGTTCGGGATGTGCGATTCCAGGGAGGGTGAGAGTGCGAGGAGCATCACGTAGAAGCACTCGCCGCCGATCCAGGCTTGGAAGCCGTACCAGACAAGGGAGAGAAGGATGCGGTTCCAGATCACGAATTGGCTGCCGTACATACCCCAGATGTAGCGGTTGACGACGGGGAAGCCGATGTGGTAGTAGGCGCCAGGGACGGAGTTGAGGATCACGAAGATGGTGGCGAGGATATTTCCTACTACGATTGCTGGAGATTTGTGAGCTTTTTTTAGGGACAGGATGGAGGAGTGGATGTACAGATAATTGCTTGCCACCAGGTCAACCGAGGGCGATGAGAGAGCTTCCAGTGAGGTAAGATGAGATGTTCGAGTTCACGAGAATTCCTTGCTGCAGTTAGTTTGCATCATAGCCAAAATAAGGCGGCACTCACAATAGTTGTGAAAGGTCCAGAACGTCCAAGTCCTCCTTCCCGCCTCAATTGGTTTGATATCATCGTTGATCCATCTCGTCAACTCCGTCTCGGACGCGACCTCGAACTTCTTGGAAATGCTCATTTTGCTACCTTCTACTTCACAGACAGAACGCCAAGTCCCTGAAATAACGAGAGTATCGGGGTAAGAGAAAAAATCTCTCGGAGTTCCTCATCCTTATCAAGAATTGAGTTCACTGATCGTCTTGGCCTAGCCCGTACCCCACCTTTGAGTTCAATCCACTCATCCGCGTACAATTGCTCGAAGCAGAAGCTTATCTTCGGGCCTGGCCGATATCAACTCATATTTCTGGGGTCGTGGCTCCAGAATATATCAGAAAGAGGTTCTTGCGCGAAAGTGGGAGGAAAGGGTGGTGCCCCTAAGCGTAGCCGAGTCCGACACTACGGACTCGGGATTCGGATTGCCTAGATGGTTCATGTGGATGACAAAATTTCATCTGTCAAAAGAATAAGGATTTGGCGTTCACTCAAATGAAGACTTCAGAAGCGTTCGTTTTCTATACTTCTTTCGTCTCAAATTCCAAAGGCCGTTTGAACAGTGGTCCCCTCTCCTCCCGCCCTTGAGAAAATGTTCCGAATTGGAGTAGATGTCGGCGGCACCAACACTGACTGCGCAATCCTCGATCTCACGAAACTCGATATCCCCACTCGGGGCGTCCTTGTTACAAGTAAAACTCCTACAACAGTCGATATCACCAGCGGCATCATAAAAGTCGTTGAGGACGTCCTGCACAAATCCAAAGTCCCCAAGGACAAGGTCCGCAGCGCCACAATTGGCACAACGCATTTCGTGAACGCTGTTGTAGAAGCTGATGAGAGAATATTGAGTAAAGTGATAGTTGTGAGGTTGTGTGGGCCATCGACGAGACATATTCCGCCATTCTCTGATTATCCGCTGGGGTTAAAGAGGATTATGCAAGGTCCGGTGTATTATTTGGATGGTGGGCTTGAGATTGATGGGAGGGAAATTATGCCACTTAATCTGAGGCAGATTCAGGAGACTGTGAATGAGATTGGAAAGCATGGGACTACGAAGGTGGCCCTTGTGGGAGTATTTTCACCATTGGATTATGCTGGAATTCATGAGGAGAGATGTCGGTCTCTCATGCTTGAGCAGAATCCAGAGCTGGATATCGTTTGCTCACACGCCATCGGGGGCGTTGGACTTCTAGAACGAGAGAACGCCACAATTTTGAATGCATCGATCCTCGCCATGGCAAAGAAAACCATCAATGGGTTCAAAGAGCGATGAGAAAGCTTCAACTATCGTGCCCGTTGTACCTGACGCAAAACGACGGGACTTTGAGCAATGCGGATGCAGCTGCAAAACTCCCCATCAAGACATTTGCAAGTGGACCGACGAATAGCATGACAGGTGCGGCTTTCTTGGCTGGTCTTGACAAGCCACGTGAGCCTGGTGCGGCAGCGTCGGCCTCTCAAGTCTTGTTAGTGGACATTGGCGGGACGACAACCGATATTTATGCTCTGCTTCCTTCTGGATTTCCAAGACAAGCTCCAAATTTCGTCGAGGTTGGCGGAGTAAGAACTGCTTTCGCAATGCCTGACGTACTCTCGGTGGGTCTCGGAGGAGGCAGTCGCATCAAGGTGGGCGAGCAAGAACAAATTGCAATTGGCCCAGATTCTGTCTGGCACTATCTAACCACAAAGGCCCTAGTGTTTGGCGGAGATTCAATGACTGCGACAGATATCGTAGTGGCCTCAGGGAAGAGAAAGATCGGAGATGTGACTCTGGCGAGCAAAATTCCAGAATACATTGTGACAGATGCACGAACGGCAATCAAGGCCATTCTTCAGCGAGCTGTAGAAGACATGAAAGTTTCAGCCGCTCCAGTAACTGTGCTGCTCTGCGGTGGTGGCTCTATTGTCTACATGGACGAACTGGAAGGAGTCGCAAACTGCATTGTTCCTCCTCACCATGATTCTGCTAATACTGTGGGTGCCGCGATCGCTAAAGTGGCTGGCGAGGTTGACGTCATCGAGATTCTGGATGGAAGAGATGAGATGACCGTTGTCAGAGCTGCTGGTGAGCAGGCAGTCCAAGCTGCAATTGCAAAAGGAGCCGACCCGGACGATATGAGAATCGTTGAAATCGAGAAGATGCCACTGCAGTATGTGTCCAACAAGGCGATGAGGATAAAGATCAAGGCAATTGGAAAGCTGAGGAGTCCTTCACTTAGTGACATCGCGGCTCCTTCAACTGCGTGTATGTCAGATACGGATAGAGAGGCAGAAGAGGAGACGCCAGGGACAGAAAAAGGAGTCGCAGGCCCAAATAGTCACAAATCTCTGACCAAACCATCATTGGATATCGACATCCCAGCATATCGCCCTGAAGTCCGAGACGGCGTCTGGTACGTGTCGGAGGTAGACCTGGAATTTATCGCCTGCGGCACTGGTATACTTGGGACCGGCGGTGGTGGACCATCATATCTAGCATATCTAATAGCGCTCGATGCCCTACGAGAAGGCGGAAAGGAGAAGATGCGAGTAGTTTCTCCAAACTACCTCAAAGATGATGACTTGGTAGTATTCGGTTCGTGGTCCGGAGCTCCGAGTGTATCTGGGGAAAGAATATCATCTGGCACAGAGATTCCAGCTGCAATCGATGCACTGAACAAGATCATGGGCGTGGCAGAGTTCCACGCTTTCCTGGCTGATGAGATTGGTGGCGGGAATGGCCTCGCTACATTTCCGACGAGCGTGCATTATGATCGGCCCACGATTGATGGAGACATGATGGGAAGAGCATACCCATCTATGGAGCATGGAACTCCGTACGTGTATGGCCATCCGATAGCACCTTGTGCTATGGCAGATGCGAAGGGAAACGTCTCAGTCGTGATGAACGCCGAGTCCAATGCTCGGTTGGAGAAAATGCTCAGAGCTACTTGCATCGAGCTCGGGCTCAAGACTTCCATTGTCGCGCGGCCTCTTCCTGGTTCGACTATCAAAGAATTTGTGGTTCCCAATACGGTCTCGCAGTCATGGTATCTTGGACGCGCGGTCCACATGGCGAGGAAAGCGAAGACAAGCTATGTGGACGCAATCGTAGGTTCTAAAATATTCATGTCAGAAAGAACTTGTTGACCTGAACATGTGAACAGTTCGATGTGATGCCTGGCAAGGTCCTCTTTACTGGTAAAGTGGTTGACGTGCGGAGGGACGTAAGCAAGGGAGGATACACAGTCGGTCGCTGCCTGCTAGCACCGCTTTCTGATGACGAAATGCCAGCTTCTGAGAGAGCAACTACAGAGAAGCGCCACTTGATGATTCCATTCCAGAATGAATCCCTCTACGCCGCATACACAGATGAAACAGGGAAGGAGGAGGCGGAAGGGCTTTGCACTGTTCCGGATCTCATCTCAGTGCTTGGAGAAGATGGTGATGCTATCGGATCACAGGAACTCAGATACGGGCTAAAAGTGGTAGTCATCGCCATGCCTGCTCATCCGTTGTGGACTGGCGATGAAAGGGGACTGAAGGTCGGTGGACCCGAATATTTTGGGTTGAACATGGAGTGGAAAAGCGTGGGGAAGTACGAGATACCGCGAAGTGTCATAGCTGAGTTCAACCAGTAGAGCAAAGTATTAAAAGCGAGAGAGCCGCCAGAAACTTGCGGGACTCTTTTAGTCTAGATAATCTCCTCGTGTGTTATGATTCCAAAGACTCACTTGAAGTTTTTCCAAAGAAGAGAAAGAAGTTCGTTGTTATGGAAAGGATTCCGAAGCTGATTTAAGCCTAGCCACCATGCCTATTTCAGCAAGGGCTCACCCGGCGCAGGTCAATCTTATCGCCGGTCCCATCTCAAGAGAAGGGATCTCCCATCCATCATTCTACCTTCATGTCAACCTCTTCATCAGCATTCTTTCAGATATAATACGGAGGTGCATACCTGATTTGCCTACGGTTCAGCTTCGCATGCTCTAGACTTGGAGCTGGCACTTCTCATTTTTGCCTCAACCTTGTGCTGGAAATCGAGTGGCTGTCGGCAAAATGGACCCTTTCAAATCTTACTCAGCGTGCAAGTTTCGAACCTTGCTTGCACTCGATTTCTGCAGATTCCCTACAAGCGTTACATGGGTCGCACCAGCCAGCAAATGATCTCCCCTAACCAGGCGCCTCAGTGGTTCTTGATTACGAGTATCCACTAATTTATGCCTATTTTCTTATCCATTTCTGCACCACCAGGGACCATCTGTTGGCCCATCTCGGGCTTGCCATGCAGGGCAGATGTGCCGGTGAAAGGCGACGGGAGCAGCCTCAAGGGTACGTTGAGGCTGTGCGATGTACTGTACAAAGAGACGTCCCCAATCGACAGCTCATCAACCTCTTTCTTTCTTGTCACATCCCTCACGGTCGTTACGATTTTCTTTGGTTGGGATCGAGGTCAATGTTGAGATGCTGTTCACGATAATTGCAGGATTGCTGAGTGGCGGGGTTGCAAGCGCAGCAACTATTTATTCAAATACTACGATCCCGAGTCCGACGAGTTCAAAGACGACTTTGACGGCAAGCTTGACATCGTATCCAACGTCGGGGTCATGTCTCTACACAGTCAATCCGTACCTCGGAACTATGGGGACTGATCCGGGCGAGGATTGCTACCGGCCAGGAGATCCAGAGGTCCTCGAGTATGGATACAATTCATATGCGGACGCAACATGGGACCCATCAATGGCATCGAGTTGTTCGAGCCTTTGGGAGAGTTCTTTCGATGAGTTCAAGGCAACTGGAGTGGTCACTTCATTTCAGATCACGCCAACGGACGAGGCCGGAAATCCTGTGCAAACGGAGACCTTCGTTCAATATGTGGATTTCTTCAATTTTGTACCAACTGCGGGGTCGGGATGCTGTATGAATTGTACTCTGTATGGAGGAAATGTCCAAGTCTATTACTGGCCAACACCTGCACCGACTCCCGCAGTCACTGAGCTTGTCAATGCGGCAAATTTCACATTGTTTGTCCTTCAAACTGTGCTATTTCATTACATCGCTGACCAAATGCAGTACATCCCCCTCCGTGTATGTTGCCTTCGAGTCCTTGTATGCAACCGATGCCTGCGGTGCCGTCGGGAAGACATACAACTCGACCACGCTGGCGTTTGAGCCCGGAGAGTTGAAGACTGCGATGGCTTGGACTTGGAACGGAACTTCGCCAGCTCCACCGTACATCCCGGAAGTGTTTTCGGTGGCAGATTGGAGCTATGAGACGAATTGTACCAACTACACCTCAAGCTTTATCCAGAACGATCTCAACGGTGCAATCTATAGCGACTATTCTGCAGTTCCTGCTTCATGCAAGGACGATAGTGGCGACTGCTTCCTCGATGCATTCACCATCACTTGGGATCCATGTTCCCCAACGCTGTCCGTTCCCACCCAACTCTTCACTCTCAACTCCCTCTGGACAGGATGCATGCAAGGAATTGATGCATTCTACGATCCACCATACCCTCTTACATCTGGGAATGGTCTCGTTGCGCCTACTGTTGTCACTGCAGCAAGTCCCACCGCACAACCCATCACAGCATCAACTGCTCAACCAGCCAGTACTCCGTCTCTGGTCGTCCCTCTACCCACCTCGACGGCCGTTGTTGATCCACCTGATCCCACAACAGCCAATCCTTCACCCAGCGAAACTCCAGATGGTAGTCTAGCATTCCTCAATCCTGCTACCAACCCGGTAACTGCGCCGGTTGACCAGACCCAAAAAGGTGGAAACACGGCCGTTGACCCACAAGCACTAGGCAATGGAAACGATCCCTCCCCTTCACCAGCTCCAGTCACCATCGGCTCAAAAACAATTACTCCAGGCGCAGCACCGGCCACTATCTCAGGGACGACTTACTCCGTCCCAGCATCAGGAGCTCCAGCTGTCGTCATCAACGGCAAAACTTCTGCCTTGCCTACTCAAAACTCAGACCCAACACCAGCACCATTCGTCATCGGCTCACAAACAGTGACAGCAGGCGGCGCGGCTCTCACCCTCAGCGGAACCACATACTCAATCCCCATTTCCCGCTCCGTAGTAATTGTGAACGGGAACACATCACCGCTTCCCTCACCCTCACCATCTGATTACGTGATCGCAGGCCAAACCCTCTCAGCAGGGGGGAAAGCCATAGTCGTTTCCGGTACCACGTATTCCCTCGGTCCAGGGGGCTCTGCACTCGTAGTCGATGGAACAACAGAGCATTTCGTGCAGCCTGGATCATCGACATATTTCGTTAGTTCGCAGACTTTAGTCGCAGGCGGGAGTGCCATCACTGTCTCAGGCACTGTAATAAGCTTGTTACCAGGTGGTAGCAGTGTGGTTGTGGGAAGCAGTACGGAAGCAGTGGATGGCTTTTTTGGAGCGGGAGCTGCGACGACGACGGCGGTGAATGGCATTGGAGGCGCGATTTTGAGTATTGGAGGTTATGCGACGCCTACGAGTGATAGTGCGGCGAAGACGGGGAGTGGGAATGGGACGACGCAGTTTACTGGTGATGCGAGGATGGGGGATGTGTGGATGTGTTTGGTTAATGGCGGAGTGCTATGGGCTGTGATATTAGGGGTGTTGGTGATGCAATAATGTGTATATGTTAAATGAAATAAATGAAAAGCGAGCCTTGTAGTGGGCCGGAATGGTACTGTGAGGTTTGAGTGAGAGAAATGCCGGCTTGACGTGGAGTCAGGGAGGTATTCACTGGGGTACCATAGGAGGTATGATTGGAGTGAAAGATGTTGGAGTCAGTGAGAGAGGGGAGATGCATGAAGTCAGCAACAAAAGCAGGTGTTAGGAAGCCAGTGAGAGGGTTGTTTTATTTGCGTTGGTGTAAGTCACAGAGAGAGAGTAATCAGTGAGTGAGCTGGAGACATTGAGAAAAGGCGAGCACTGAACTGCTGGTAATCCAGGAGATGTAGGTAGTGGGAATAGCAAAACCAGAGGAGGCGCACATGATTGGAGAGCTAACAATCAATTGGCCAGCTGTGCATTGGTGCGGCTGAGAGATTTCAGGCAGCGAGCGGGATGTTGGCGACAGCCCGAGTTGAGACGCATCTCAACTTCATCTCTGGACCTAGGCGTCAGCTCATCTCAAGACCTCTTCCACCGAAAACATAATCTCCAAGCCCTCTAGCGACATAAGCTGAAAATTTTACTTCAAGAATGGACTCAACCACTCCAGGTGTGAAGTCAAGTGCCCTCAGCGTCGCAGCCTTACGTAAACTGACGCATTTAGATCTCACCGCAGACGCCCAAGCAACAATATCATAGCAAACTGCCTTTTGGATGCTTGTCCCTCTGGTTATAGACGTCATGCTACAACCTTGTGGAAAGCTGTACTGCCTGCCAAGCAAATACCAGTCATACATGCGCTGCTCTCCATTTTCTGCGCCCTCGACGCGTTGTCGGCCTTACTTCACATCATCTTGAGTTTTGTGATAGTGACATACAGGACGGGGCGGTTTCCGTTCAAAAATTCAGTCCAGCTGCTGATTCGTATTCGATTCGACGATGTGAGCGACGAAGACGAACCAGTTGAAGGAATTCGGACATTGAAGGAAATGACTTGGCTAAGATGGCTGTTCTTCGTGTTTGGGACGCTGCTTCCAGGCATTAAGCTCTTTGCTATGCGCGGGATTCCTTGGATTCAGGCATGGGCCGCTATGTTCCTTGCATCCTGGATTTTCATCGAAGTGCTGCTGGTCTTCTTTTGGAGTCAAGGGCACAACTATTCTAGCTTAGATACTCAGCTGCAAACAGTGGAACAGACCGTCAAGAGAATAATGACCAGTGTTGACTGTAACTGTGTACGGTTTGCTTATTCCCTGCACTTGTTTTTCCTCCTCTGGATCTTACTCGACGTCTGGCCGCTCAATGAAGAGATGATCTTATACGTCCACAAGCCAAGCTTGGAAGAGGGTATGTGCAGAATTATCAACTAATCTACATATTCATATGGGTTATGGGTACCGTATCCTGTGCCTCTGTGGCTTACCCGTTTTGATTTTTGTCATGCGTTTTGTCCCTGAAATGGACAGTCGTCCCCGAGCTCGTTGGTACGGATTCCCTTCCGCACGGCTAGCTGTTGAGGCATCAGATAGGATATTCATGGCCCTCATGAGTACCCTTGGCGTTGCCATATTTCTTATAATCTACTTGGTTGTTGTAATGTTGGTGGCGTCCTTTTGTTGTCGAAGGTTGTAGGGCCACACTTGTGGATGAACATTCGCAATGTAGTTCGATTCTTCAACAAACTTTCTGATCACCCTTGCAAAAAAGCCAAGCACACTCACTTCCTACCAGCATCGCCAGTCATCTTCCAGAGGCATCCTTAAACACCGTCGAGACACTGGTATTTCAAGTTGCCAACCCTCCAAAACGCTCAATCCCTGGACGCCAGACAGATCGCCAATCATGCTCATCCGATCCACTGGCTCTTGACCGAGAGCTATCACAGTTGATGGTATTACTCGCGATGCGGCTAAGAGCTATCTTTCTGTACATTCGAATAGGTTTCTGGAACTCGAAGAAAGCATCAGGCAGCCCAATGACCTGCTACTGTAATTTTTACCATTTCCCAAGTCTCTGAAACATGCCTATGTAATAAGTACTAGAGAACAAGAACGCCATGGAATTGAACAAGGACCTGAGAGCAAGGAAATGGATGATGGTGGTAAATGGCGTTCGAGGCGGCACTGCTTTGGAGCTCTGCGCAAAGTACAGAGCGTACTGGAATAATTTGGCAGCGAGAGAGCAACAACATTGGGCTTAAAAGAAATCAGGAAGAGGAGGCAAAGAGACAACGTGCTGAAACGGAGTATAAGGCGGAGATAGAAAAAACTGTGTGCACGATACGAGAGGCAGTTGAAGCAGAGAGATAATTTGCTGAAATGGAGCGAATGAGAATGGCTGAAAAACTTAAGAAAAGCAGCTCCAATCACCAATAGGCAATAGTCTTTTAAATTTAGCATATTCAATAATCAAAAACCTAGAATTATGAGGAGCTTTGGCCTATTTATATTGATATAAGACTAAGTTGAAGAGGAACTTAGCAATCAGCATAAGAAAAGTAATTGAGATAGCTGCGTCTTCTTACGCTCTCTCTAACCAAGTTAAATGACTTGGATCTGCATTAGCAGATATCCCAATCCTTAGGTGGTGATCTGTCTTCCAAGTCTTACTTTAAGTTGATGCTTTGCAACCAGTACACAAAGATATAAATATCTATTGAGGAAACTTAACATTGACTATGCGAGGCTTGTGCAGTTGGGTGTATTTAAATACATCCAGTTAACAAAGCAAGGGACCTCAACTATACCTCGGCTTCGTCAACTCCTTTGTGCTACTACTCACACTCGCTATATCCACCGTATCCGTCTCCACAGTCTGCACCACCGTAGCCACCGTCTTCAAAATCCCATTCCCAGGCCTATGTCGCCCAATATCTCCCTCCTCCATATCTCCACCACCAGCCACTGCATTCGCATACGAGGCCTCATTGGAAAGCGAGAACGTCGCACCTGCTTTGGAGTCGAAAGCGCGGTTGCGGTTGGTGGAGGTGAGTTCAGTCGGGTTGGAGTGTGAGTGTGGGTTGTCGACGCGGTCTTGCTTGCGGACGATTTTGGAGATGAGATCCGCCATTGAGAGCTCGATGTTGAGTTTGACGATGTAGGCGAGGGGGTGGAATTGGACGTAGCTGGAGGGTTGTTAGTACAATGACTGAGTAGGAGGTGGGAAACGTACATAAAGCTGTTTGGCAGGGCCATCATGCAAATGATGAGGAGCTGTTGGCAGTTAGTGATTTGTGCTTTGATACTGGATCTGGAAGAGATGGCTTACATCCATAGATAGTGACACGCAGACAATTACTGCATTGTAATTGAAGAGCGGCGTGTACTTAGTAAGACCTCGTGAGATCAACTTGGCTCGAACCAGGTAGAGGAAGTACCCATTAAGAGCTCCGTCAATGATGAAGTAGAGGCCTTTCTCAAGTCGATCCCATACATTGTTGATTGCCACGAAGGTCGGGTTCACATTCAGGCGAGCGGGAACCCAGATACAGTATACCGAGACGTTGATGATGCCGACGAGGATGATCAAGGCTATCTTCATTTTTTTCGCTTTTTGCTTGTCGACCATAACAAGACCCACGCGATTGGCGATGATTTGAATGAGACATTGCGTCTGTAAGAAAATCAACACAGGACAATTGTAAATGATCCCTGAAGGAGACATACCTGAAGCACCCATAGGGAAACTGGACGTTGAAGACATTTAGCATGAAATACAAATTGAAGGTCATGTGGGCTTCCAAGTCTTACCTAGACCAAAGAAGAGCGCAAACCTTGAACCATGATCAGTTGAACTTGGTCTGCATCCAGGGGAGGAAACGAACTTACGATCCCCCGATGTCACCATGAAGAAAAAGCCAAGACACGACCGCCATGATGAAGTTGACAATCCCTTCTGTCCATATCATCCATACGTAGGGATTCCGAAAACTCTGTGTCCTTCGATAGATCGCCAAAGTCTGCCGGGCAGCTTTGCTGCTCGTGAGGATAAAGAATGCTACCGAGAAGCCAAAGCAGATGGATACGATATCCATGTCCAGGGAATTGGGTGTCTCCGCCATGATGAAAATGTTAAAGCAACGCAGTCTCAGTAAAGGACAGTGAGAGCAAAAAAGACACAGGGCATAAACGACGAGAGATACGATAGGAATGGAACCCGATCGCCTACATTTTCAACGGGGCATTGATCCCTTATGTGTCAAGCAGGGACAGGTATCCTCAGCTAGCATATGGCATCTGTATCCAGGAAGGTCTTCGGCCGTCCTTATGTCTCAATGATCTGCAAGCTTGGGTTGAAATTCACCGAATGGGCTCGACAAGGCTGCGGCTAAACGTCGCCAGCCTGACTCAAGAAGGGCTGTGCGTAAGCTCCCGTTGACTTTCTTACTTTTTCTGGTCACGACAGCTGCCACAGTTTGAGTGATTATGCATGACTTCGCGGGACACGACGCCGTGGCGATGATGTGTGAGGCACGGATCATGATGATCGTAAGATTTTACAAAGAACGGCACTTATACCGCAGTGAAAAGCACAGATGTCTACAACGTAAGATCCGAGTTCTGCGGTGGAAACGCGGGACGGCATGCGGGGTGCAGGCGATCTCAGGGGTAATCGTGCTGGGAGAGAACCCTCAGCCATAGCCAGCTACTCAGCATGAGATATGCGAAATCTAGCCCCATCACACTGCATCTGAAGGATCTGAAGGATCTCCACGTGGGATAACCTGATGCAATATCAAGAACATTTCCAGGCTGTTGCATCACATCAATTGAGTGCTGTTGCGAATGCAGCGCGTGTGTGCCTTGTGGCGCCAGACACCGCAGAAGCCACCGTCAGGGAGTGAGGGCTGGATCGCTGTGAACGGCGAGCTTCAGGAGGGACCTGTGGCTGAGACATAATTAGATGAAGAAGTTGTACATTTTTCGGAGGATTTCATGAGTAGTGCACGGCAATTGCCTTCCACTATACTTGTTCAGAGTCCTCATTCGGATAAACATCCAATAGCTGAAGTGCGCTACCTAGTATGGTCGGAGCAATCCACGAATATTCTTTTGGGGCGCACGGCAAGAGTTGGGTTTTGCCTCCATCCCGTTCCGCTGCCGACCCGAGGATATTCGTACTTTCGCAGCCAACTCGTGACATCCAGTGACATCTATATTATCGACATTGTATCGTGGCTCTTATCTGCATCGGATCTTGAGTAGGGGTTCATGCACGGAATTTGGCTCAGTCATTTTAAAACTCGTCAATCCAAATGTCGGTCCGAAATTCACGATTCTCCATATCGGGTGGCGGGCAGATCTAATACAAACCTGGAGAAATATGAGTCGAGGGAGTTGAGGAAATTGATGCGGAATGAATCCGCTGGAGGACCAGCATTATTGACGCTTCACGTCCCGTGTCGACATGCAGCATGAGTACAGGAGCGATGGCGGGGAAATACATGTCAGGTGATCAAGCATGAAGTACTGTGCAATTCGAATATGTGAAATTGCCCCTGATCTGCCAGAGACTAAATTACTTCAGAAGATAAGATTCGGAGGACTGTAGTTTGAGTAGAAACATGAGTGGAAGTCGACAAGAGGCCTCGAACGAGGATAGAGATTGAAGAAATAACTTCTCATCGGAGTGCGAACTGACATTCGAAAGCCCGGTATACAACTGTTTGAAGTGGCATCTCGTCAATGAAACCTGCATTCCGGAAACAATTTCAGTGCAATAAAGCTGACGTGGTCAACTCGTCCTTTTCATCTTGAATTTAAGTTGAAATCACCAAACAATTGCAATATTCGAAAATACATTGAAGCGTGCTATTTGGCTGCGTCACTGGGCTTTCCACCTGAACACTCGCAAAGAAGAACGTTGACCAAAGCAATATATACTGTCCAGCAACTGTGATTGTCATCGAGCCCAAGCATCGGACCTCGACACTCATACTGCATACGGAAGCATGTATCCTGATAGAAACAACTGATAAGAACCCATTGAATCTACTTACGCATCCCAAACGGCAACAATTTTCGACCTTCCGAATTCCGCCAACATCCGTATTTGAAGTGCAAAATGCTCAGGAAAGAAAGTTTATCACGTTCTGGATGTACTGGCAGGAGGAGGGGCCGACGCACTCGAAATATTGGTCTTTTCTGGAAGCAGAATCGTTTTCTGCATGTTCTAGGGTCATGGATAGCTCGGTCCCGTATGACATGTGCTGTGCCCCTCCAACCGATGATACATACCATGGTTAATCTGATCATCGTTGCATCCCCCAGGAACCATGTGCCAAGACTAGCGATGTGACTGGAGAAGACATGGAGCACGCGAGTACAGCTTCGTAAAGTGGGGTAGCTTTGTGCGAGTATATGATGGGAGCTTTTTTCGCTCCGGAGTCAAGGAAAGTAGTATCCACATCAAGCAATCAGACTATCTCCGTAAATTCAAGATGAGATCAACTCTTGCATCCTTCATTGCAGCAATTGGCTTCTGGGCTGGAGTACAAGCAGCCCAACTGAAGCAGAAGCCGATTGCAGAGTACATCTCGTATACGACCGTGCCTGGATATTTCTTGCAAGATGCCAATACAACCAATGCGACCACTTTTGACTTCGTTCGTTATCCTTTCATACATTTCCGCCTTTCCCATGTATTGATTCTCCAAGATCGAGCATGCGAGGTATTTTGACAGATGAGTGTGAGAGCAGGTCGCAACCAACTTCGGCCTAATCAACCAAACATACCCCGCGGACTCACAGTTCGATCCGAAGGGCAAAAAATCCCAATGGCAGCGATTCGCCAATCAAGTCTTCCGGTTGAACCTCGAGAGCGCGAGTAATGTTGTATATAAAGTTCTCTTCATCGGTCGACACGGCGAGGGATACCATAATGCCGCAGAGACATACTTCGGAACTCCTGCTTGGAACGTGAGTCTGGCGCTCATGCCCATTTCAAGACAATATATGGCGGCTAACCTGCGACGTGTAGTGCTACTATGCCCAACTCGACGGCAACGCAACAGTAACCTGGCAGGACGCTCACCTCGACGCGAACGGAATCGCTCAGGCCCAAACTGTCAACAACCTCTGGGCACGCCTCATCGCCACCCAAAACATCACCACTCCCCAATCCTACTACGTCTCGCCCCTTACTAGGTGTCTCCAAACCGCCAACGTCTCCTTCTACGGCCTCGACCTCCCAGCAGAGCACCCTTTCTTGCCAGAAGTGAAGGAACTCCTTCGCGAAGGCATCGACATCCACACGTGCGACTCGCGGTCAAATTTGACGTATATCAGGGCTAGTTTCCCCGGCTACACCATCGAGCCTGGATTCACAGAATACGATCTCTTGTTCCGGCAATCCACATCTGAGACTCCCACCGCTCAAGGGTTGCGCTCGAAGATACTACTCGATGATATCTTCAGCACAGATGGATCGACGTGGATCAGTTTGACGACGCATTCGGGCGAAGGTGCGAGTTTATTGAGTGTGTTGGGGCATCAGGCTTTTAGTTTAGCGACTGGAGCCGTGATTCCGGTATTAGTGAAGGCGGAGACCTTGAGTGGGACGGCGCCGACGACGACGGTGTTGCCGTATACGAGTCAGGTGGTCTGTAATATGCCGCCGGTGACGAGCCTTGCGACTGGTGGGTGTGTGTGTTCGTCTGGCAGTACGATTCCTACGGGTGAGGCGAAGCTGAGATGATGGAGTGAGATGGCCAGAATAAAGTAATGATGACAATAATGGAAACCCAAGTCTGAATTTACGAAGACATAATTAAAGAATATAAGATTACAAAGCATGTTCATCGTATTGACATCTATATGTTGGCCCTGCGCCAATGGACTGGTAATCTGATACCGCCATCAGTGAGAACATACATGTAGGCCAGAGACATGGGCTTACTTTGCCAGGAAACGACTGAACTGCCAACAAACGGTTACGAAGACTTTATGCGGCCGCACGAGCATCAGGCTAAGAGGTCGAATATTTGAAAATTCGGGAAGAGATGACTAGATGGGTACCTCCTTGTGGGCCATTTCGCAGACGAGCGGATAAAATAGTAAAGAACCAAGAGCAAGCTCTCTTGCACCGGCACAAGATGCCGCAGCCAATCATGAACTCTTATATCAAATCTTCGACTCCTGAATACAGGAACGCAAATGCAGCTGAAGAGAATGTTACCAGGTGTAAAGGGTCAACAAGCGAAGGGCGAAACACGGCGAAGATGCCGACTTCGCGATTACACCAACGCCGCAATTGGATATCGATCTGGTGCATCCTTTGCTCCTGTGACATGTAAAGCCCGCCGAAATCTCCCCAGTAGCATGCACAGGGACGACATCCCTCCGTCGGGTTCGGGTTCGGGTTCGATCGTTGACTTGCAGACCGATATGACTCAATGCGAGGCGTAGGATATTGAGATGCTGAACGGATGAATGCTATAATGTAGGTGAGGACTTACTCTTACGTCAACTCGCTCCCTATTTTTTCTCATATCTTTTCATAAAGGACTGAGTCACTGAAGTTGAATCGAAGTGTTGAAGTCAAGGAAAGAGAGCTGGTACCTACAAGTCTCAGGAGATGGACTTTTCCCGCCCGGCACGTTAATGACTAATAGCATGCCCCGGGCTCAGGATGATATTGAGGAACGGAGACGAAAGTCTTGTAGATCTCCGAATTCAGGAAACAATGGGTGTCGTTCTTGATTGGCATTCGCTGATCGTACGAGCTGTGGAATCAAGTGGTCTTGCACCTGGAGCTTGAAGCTATACCATATGAAGTACCGAAGTGTATCAGCGTTGTTCCCGGAGATAAGATTCTTACGAACGCCTTTGGCTGACAGAAATTCCGTATGGGGCTGGCCGCTCGTTTCATTGTTTGAGAAATACGTTGGAGCGAGCTTGTCCGAAACCGTCCGAGATCTCTCCATGGGAACTAAGATGGTTGTGGCTGTAGGGCTTAATAGCACTTAAACGTTGTGGGGACCATCCGGTCGTAAGCCCTTGGATAGGAGGCATTCAGAATACGACGGACGTGTGGGATTTGCTGGGACCGTGCCCATTGGCAGACAATTCGGCGACAATATTCCCGGACCAGGCGGTCAGCACGGCTAATGAGTTTCCTTAACACAAGGTGCTATGACACTATGTTCGCCCGAAACAGAGACGATCTTTCAAGCGTGGTTGGTAATGGGGTTTTCGCTCTGGGAAAAGGCTCACTGTTTTGGGACGGCTTGAGACGTCTCACGTCAGCCTCAATGCGCGTATTCCGCGGAGCTATCGCGGTGAAAGTTGTGCCAGAGAGACCAGCATACCAGCTTGCTGTAGATGAAGAAGTCGTGCATCATGACAACCGGTCATGCGCGGCTGTCAATACAGTGCTTGTTGCCCCTGTAGCAACCCAACGGGTCTCCGTGCCCCTCGAAAACACCAACGGTCCAATCAGAATCGACACAATCCAGTCTTGGTTTGGGTTGAAGAGCTGACCGAAGAAGCTTGGGGAACTAGGCCCCATTTGCCATCCGCGCACTAAATATGCTACTGTGGATTTGAGGAGATATATCTTGCGATCAAGTCACAGCCCCTTTCAAGTGAGGGTTCTGTGCTGTTCGGTAGCTCTTGCTCCCGGTATTGAATGCATCTCTTTTGAATTCTCTGTTTGTTTCAGCTATTTACACTGTTGTTCGGAAGTGACTTTTCGAACATGCGAGGGGACTCCAAGCAACGAGTCGCTTCCCCTAACAAGGCTCGAGTCGTAACCGAGGGCTCGGTAAAGAAGGTCAGAACAAGGCGAAGCTCCAAAAGAAGTAGAACAGGTTGCTTGACGTGCAAGTAAGTCTTGAAAACTTGTTATAATTCTCTCATCCTCAGGTACAAGATGATTGACGTTGTAGCAGATCCCGCAAGGTCAAGTGTGACGAAGCCAAGCCTGTATGTAACCGCTGTCGTACTTTTGGTATTAGCTGTGATGGATACGTGAAACCAGTGGTCGTCAAGTTGACGACGCCTGGTCAACCGCTATTACCAAATAGGAACTGCTACTATCGTTCCTTAATGGCAATAACCCCATCCTCGGCCTTGCAATTCGAGAACGAAGCTGCGGAGAGGCACTTCCAGATCTTCCAGGCGCAGGCTATGCATGAGCTTTCCGGCAGCTTCAATTCCCCTTTTTGGGAACGCATCGTGCTTCAGGCTTGCTATGGAGAGCAATTCGTGCGGCTCGCGATCGTGGCCCTCAGCGCTCTCAACACTTCGGAGAAAATCTTGAGAGCTTGTCGTCATCCAGATGAGTACTCTCGGACAATAGCTGCTCAGCATCGGCATTTCGCTCTGGATCAATTCCAACGAGCTCTTCAAGTTATGAGAGAAACGCTGGACAAGGACCCTTGCCCGAGGAAAGCCTTGATCGGATGTTTGTTAGTCTGTTGCTTCGAAGGTCTCTTGGGGAACACCCTTACAGCACTTGCTTATGAAAGAAGTGGGCAAAAGCTTCTGGAAGAATGGCTGGCCATCAATCCGTATGATAGGGATGGCCAAGGGACTATAAGGCCGACACCACAACACGTACTGGAGGGAGACCTTGTCGCTGCCTCTGCTTTCTTCGATAATATGGTCGGGGGTTTCTTCAACAACAGACACCTGGAGGTACATGGTGTAAGGAAACATGATGGCGATGAGCTTATTGCGAACATGCCAAAAGCGTTTCAGACCATTGACGAGGCCACAATGTACGGGGACACCATCTCCCACAGAAGGATCCACTTTGTTGGTGGATGTTGCTCATGCAATAGAAACCAGACCACAGACACAGTGGATGATCAATGGAACAAGAAAGAGCAGAGAGACGACACATCAATACAGTCTGTCCATTCGGCACTCCTGATGATAAGCTAGAAGAGGTGCAGCGAGGGGTCAAGAAAGCCGAGGATGAAGGAGCACGCTGGCACTCGGCTTTTCGCAACTTGTATGCGAGAACCAAACGACCATCCAACAAACGCATGCTCATGGGCGCACATATGCTCTGGATCCAGATGACGAGTTTCAGCATTACGCTCGCGTCCTTGCTAGATAAGAACAATTGCTCTTATGACAAGTATTTCGCAGAGTTCCGTGAGATCGTGGATATCTCACGGGAAATCTTCATACTGAAAAAGACCTCTCTCCCAGGCGGGTTCGCGTTCGAGCTTGGTATGATTCCTTGTCTCCACATGACTATCAAATGGTGTTAAGATTGAGAAGTCTACTGCGAAGCGATCTCTCTTCTGCGTGAGTTACGAGGCAAAGGAGGGGTACTGGGACAGTTTCATGATGGTTGAAATTGATGAGGCGATAATGCTTGTGGAGGAAGATGATGTGGAATCTGAGTACATTCCTGAATGGGCTAGAGCAGTTTTTGTGAATTGTCGTGCGACCGTAATATATGATGGGAAAGCTTGGAATGGAGAGGAGTGGCGAGCTAGTGATGATGAAGAGTGAGGGATGCGGATGTGAGGTTCAAGTGTAGTCGAAAGGAGAAATTTTAGCGGCGTGGATTAGTAATCATGTTCTAGGTCATTTTACTCTTCTCCAGAATCCTACCTAATGTGCATTCATTGCTTGAAATTATAATTTACGGTCATTGTTTCGTTCTCCATTCGGAATCATGTCCATGTCTTAATTAAATCTCTCGTACACAGAATTAGGTGTTTTCCTATGAGGTCAAAACCAAGCGAGTGCTCTCGGGGGCACATCCCGCGCCTGTCGAGTAGAGAACATCGATTCTCGTACACATCCTTATCCTCGCCTTAACCACTCATCATTGACCTTACCACATTTCCATAACTCTGGAAACACAAATACGAACCTCCACATCTGTCTGGTACCTGAAGTTCCTGGACTAATCCGCCGATCGATCTCGGCTACGTTCCTAGCCCCGAGACTTGACACCCGCTAAGAATCACTACGTCATTGACTTTGCCCCTCCTCAAGAAAGTAACGCGAAATCGCATGATCAGAGGTTTCATTGCCGCGCTTATCAAGCTGCTCATGCTTTCAATATGATGAGGGCTGAAATGATATGCTTTTCTCGCCATCGAGATCAGGGCAAGCCATGATGTGAAGATGTTGCTTTAAGTGGAGTTCTGATGGTTAGGTGCGTCATTTGTCTGCTTCAGCTTAGGCACATATATCTCCATCGTTCCCTCATTCAAGCATCATTTCCTATTCCCAATTTGCATACTTCAAGCCATACTGCACTCGATTCTACTCAAAAAAAAATTAAAAATTA
>AYLM01000893.1:0-22110 GCA_001625345.1 Cairneyella variabilis
ACGAAATATCCGACAAGATCATCCTTGCGCCGCTACGATAGGCCTCGGCTGACCCCATCACGCCTATTTCCCTTCGTACGGAGTCGAGTCCTCGTCCTTTCTTCTCGTCTCTCTTTAGAATATTCTTCTTACAAAATATAAGTTGTTCTTTCATATATAACGTCTAAGTAGCCCGTGACAACTAGATAGGTTGGGCTATGGCTGCTAGGGGTTCTACTATAGTAGGTATTCTTAGGGGTTATTAGTATCAGTGCTTCTGATGGTTGGTTTGGGTCATGTTTGAGGGTCGAACTGTACCTGACCTGGTATATAACCACGGGTAACTAACCGCCTGATGAGAGATACAGGAGCCACCAAGAGTATAGGACCTCGATAACGGGGGAGAAAGATTCTTCCTCTTCTTTAAGGTTTAGGAAGAGTGGGCCGCAAGTCATGATTTACCCAATGCGGATTCCTCGAGCGTGGAGAGTAGAGGCAGAGGCGTCGATAGAGGCAGAGATTCCGATCTTATCAGAATCAGAGGCCCAGGGTACAATGCGGTCGATGCGGGCAAGTTTATATGATTCGTTAGTATCTGCCCCTATTTCGTAGTGCCTAGTCAGCCTCTAGAGCCCTGGCTACCGAAGTCTCTAGACTTACAGTAAGGAGCCCACGATGGAAGACCGAGCTTCAGTTCCTGTTCCGAACACCTTGACCTAGGAGGTTTATTTTCCGCAAGGATATGCAGGCTCTTCTCTGTAGTGATAATGAAAGAAGCAACGTTCCGATATAATGTGCCTGTGTCCAGATTGTAATCAATTGGTATCTGATGCTGCAGGTTTTCGGCCAGTAAAGCATGAAGGCTGTAGACCTTATCTCTTGGATCTGTTGCTTTCTTCATCCGATGATCCAAAAGGACTTTCTCGAGGGTTGCGGAGGGGCTTATGGACTCTGAATTCTTGGATCCAGCTTTCAAAGGCGACATAGGTCGAATAATCTGTCCTGGTCCATGCTGGAATAGTTTCCAAATGAGATGGGTGATGTTCGAATCTCCTCCTATAAACTGCTCAATCCATGCGGATTTATCACATATGGCTCGACGAGCATGGGCCATCTCCTCCCACGTAATGGTGTCTGATCCGCAGTAGAAAGTGAGCACTTTAGCAAAAGTCACTTCTTGAACCGCCCATGCGCGCAACCAATACTCTCGGGAGAATAGCTTGATGATGGCGTGGATCTTCCTCACCATTTCGATCGCAGGAGGTGTTCCCGGAGTCCATGGTTCATGGGCTATATCCAGGCACCAACCACCCCAACTAAGTTGATTGAGTGAAGCAATTCGAAAGCCTCTCTTGAGTCTTCATATTCATCTCCGAGCCATGATAGAACACCCCGCGCACGCTGATAAACAAATTTCATCTTCGTCACTTGCTCGTTCCGCTCCTCAACATCCAACTGATTTATTGAAATAGCATCAACCCAAAGTGCCCTGTCGTCGACAGTTGAAAGGAGCTGGCAGAGAGCTGATTCCAGGTTCCTCGTGACCCGGACAATGTGCCCATCAAGGCATATTGATTTGCTCAATCCGGAATGGGTATTCTTATCAAACCAGGTATAAGACAGAGCTTCGTAGACTGCTGAGTCCAGAAGCGCATGGCTGAGACTGCAATGAATGAGTCCATTGGCTTTGAATGGGGTACAAGCTCGGAGTAATCGTATTTCATTTTTGGAGGAATCCAAGGCGGTGTGGGGGTACTCTGAGGCGCAGAGCAGTGATTCAGAGAGACGGCCATTGTTGAGGGGGTCTCGCGGAAGATTGTTGGCCTCACCCATGTCTGCTCGATGCGAACGTGCGTGTCGAGGAGGAACAAGATTTCCCTGCGAGCCTTGGCAACCGAAGGATATGCAAAATGGCGACTAAGACCAGGCTAGTCCGATTGAGAGGTGGGGTTTCATCAGGGGATTGTTTACCCCACGCTCAAATTAATACAAGCACTGTGAGAAAATATATTCGATCTCTACTCAAATTCTACATCCAGTATCTCGACAGTTGATCCCGTCACAGATGATTCAAGTTGCCCATCAAGACAAGATCCTGCTGGAGAAGTTCAATCAATCCAAAGTAAAGTCAATTTTTGAAGGGGTTGAATACTGTGAGGACTGAAGAGAGTTTTCGTTTGGATTTGCATTGCTGAACTCGTGGACAGTGAGCTCGAGGAAGTCAAGGCAAACTGCATGTTCATATGATCACATATCAATTGCGATGAACGAAACTCGACTATCACTTAGGCTAGATGCTAGACTTCTCGTTAGGAACTTCCAAGCGGAAGCCTGTAAAACCAAGACACCATCTATGCAATCGCATCTGTGCCGCGTAACTGGTTACAAGAGCGACTCCAACGACAACTAATACTGCCAACCCCGCCGTTACACCAAGACCCAAAATCTCGGCTGCCCAGGCAGAAATTCCTCTGACATGCTGAACATAGCTGCAACAAGTCCCAGTGGTGCGAAGAAAAGTGCCACATACGTAAGGCGTCGTATATTTACAGCTTCGAGGATCGACTGTCGAGCTACTGATAGTTGAACCATTGCCACGCTAATTGAAATCAGGAATTCCATGTCTTGATTGTAGTCCTTGATCTCCTCAATAATGTGCTGGTAATCGCTAAGCAACAAATTGCTCATGGTTGATAGCCCCTCAGCTTCTGGGTCTGTAGGACATGTCCCGGTTGGTGGCATATGGAGGCATATGGACGCAGTGACAAGACCAAGTTTGCTGATACTTTGCCGACCTCTTCGTCGTCATCGTTGGAGCTCGACAAGGTCCGTCTCAAGCGCGCCGTCAACGCGGGCTTTATTCACCGAGTATTCGTAGAACTTATAATACCTGCTGAGCAAAAGAACATACAGCATCCACTTTGACGAGACCATTCGGATGTGGTAGTATACCAATGAGAGGAGATTGTGATTTTCAAGGTCCAAGCAAGGCGGACGTCGCTCGTAATACCACAGAAGATTCTGTACAAGGGATCTCTTCGGGGGAAGAGGCTTTGGTGCAGAAGCTGAAAAGTTTGAATATGGCTCAGCGTCAACGAAATCTTCAAATCCACCCTGAAACGGAACATGATTCTTTGGGGTCTGCTGCGCGAGCTTCGGTATCGTCGGTTTCTTCTCCGGAATCAACTTAGTCGAGGAAGAATCGACCAGTATATGGCCTGAAGTTTTCGATTAGCTGTTAAGTATATAGAGAGGAGGGCAAGCTAAGAAGACACTTTTCACGTACAAATTTAGCCATTGCCGAAGGACTTCAATGTTGCAGAACAGTAACCACACTTGATGGCAGGTTGAATTGCAGACAGAGGAGGCGGAAATGGCACTGCTCTTTTCACGCTTGCTAGAGGCCTAAATTTGTAGTCCTTTGGCGCGCTACTCGTTTGCGTCCCACTACAATAGCCGTGAATCCTTGCAAAGAATCCTTGAGAACTCATCTCTTCGGAATCTAATATATGTGGCTGGATGATCATCTGCAGCTTTATTGGTGTGTCATCTCATCCTATCCGCTTTTCTCTTCCAGACTCTTCCCATCTTGGAATTTGCCGGTGTTGATGGCAACCTCTGCATCCACTCTCAGTTCTAATGTAACATTCGCCTGCCTCATGCACTGTAAGTGCATACGCGCGACTCTGCGGCGGCGACATTGCCTCAAAGAGGCAGGCTTCCAGCCCAGGCTCCGAATCATGACACAGAGTTAGTGCTGAGGCTTTGGCGCTGCAAACGCCCTGGCTGCGGAGCGCATGCTCACTTCTACGGATTCAGTCCACTAGATCCCTCTCACCCCTCGCGACCACCCTCATTTACTGATTGAAAACACTCAGGAGACCCGGCTCAAGTCCTCGGTCAGACATACTCAGTTTTTACGTCAAAGTCGGCAATTTATTTGCTTTAATTCTGTCCAAGATGAGTTTCCTCAATCGCAACAAATCCAAGGAACGGCCTGGAATCTCAGAGTTCAAGAAACTATGGCCAAGTGAGCAGAGTACATATGCACAACTCACCAAATACGTTGCAGGTCTATGTGAGAGCATGCTAAAAGACGGCAACATTCCCGGGCATGTTTAAAAGCAGCCTGGAAGTGTCAAAACACTGGAATCAGCTGTAGCAACGCTTGAAAAGAGAGTGTCGGAGAAGCAGAAGCAATTCCCAACATATCAGTCTGCCATTGACGAACTTAACGATCTTTCGGGGACCGTAATCGCGACATTAAGCTCGGACGACTGGCAAGTGGTGGACAAATGGATCCAGGAAAACTTCGAGAAAGCTAGACAACCCAAGAATTGGCAGGGCGATCCCGGTGTGTACCAGCAACATACACCTCGCTTCCAAAACATACGGCAGACCATTTCCGAGTGACCCTGAAAGGAAGCCACGTCAAGAAGAACCCGCAGTTCCAGGGCCGTGTGATTGAGATTCAACTCAAGACAGAAGGCACGGTGTCCTACAACCAACTTCATCACGATGCTACATACAAGCAATCCGTGCCACTGGAACGGGAACGAGAGGCTGAGCTTGATGCTCTTGCCGGTGTAGCCCAACTAGCAGAGCTGATGAAAAGTATTGAGCTCAGAAACAGAGGGGTCAGATCTAGCCTTCTCTGAGGCATGGAGTATCATCAAAGTTTGGGAGCACCATGGCTTCAAACATGCTCATTTGAAACTCCTCCCTCTCATCTGGCTTGCTCTTCAGGTTGCGTCGTTGGACAACCCTAGAGCTCTCAATGCCCGTTGCGTGAAGTGCAAAGCTGACAAGCTAGATTCCAAATTTCCAGTGTTTGGAAGCAATGCTTGGAGGATTACTTATGAATCGAGGCAACGGTGTGAAGGGATGATTGACCGGACTATTCAATCTGTCGCCATTGATTGGGCTCAGCGAGATCGCTACCGGGCATGGATCTTGAGCAATGTCTTCGTATTTCTCTATTCTGGGGCAGGGAGGATCTCATCGATGGCTTTCTCTCAAACGCCGGCTAAGCTTCCCGTTTCACAAAGGCTGGAAAGGAGCGTCGCCGCCTATGCCCCATTGTCCTGGCGTTTCTCACCCCTAAAGGCCATCCACCGCCATCTGAAGAGCAATGTTATCGAGCAGATAGTCATGTGCTTGCTGAATGGTTTTGAATGCGAAGGAAAAGATGTCTGCATCCTATGTAAGAACTGACTGAGTATATATGGTGATAATCCTAGTCAGTGAGACCTAAGAAAACAAGTGCTAGCTAGCCGAAAGAGGTAGTGCCTACGGGGCACTAAAATAAGGGGCAAGAATGCCTTTTCGGTCCTGAAATATCCGACAAATGTCACACGCTAGGAAAATTCTGGGGAGCGACATGGTCGGCCAAATTCGTCACGGCGGGGTTGTTACGAATGGCATTTGACCTGGTCGAAATGGGTGTATATCCGACGGTCAACCTCTCCGCGGTCTTGGCATGCAGTATGGGTGAAGATTTCGTGTCATGTTGAAGATCTTGCCCGAGAACAATTCAGGCCCATCGTCTGGCCTGCTGCGCGAGGGTGGCCGCCAGCAAATCAGACGTATCCTTGTCAAGGCGTGCCAGACCCCCAGATGTGGAGGAGTCTATGATATTTCTACCAATGTTTCGCCCAGAGAGCAAAGGGTGGGTGGCCGACCGAAGGATTCCTACACCGTGGCTTCGGAGCAAAGGTCGAAGGACTAACTGGGTTCTTACAAAGTATGCGAACATGAGCGAGGATTTGGATAGCACTGTGCTGCTGGGATCTAGCCAGCAGGGAAATCAAGATACCCTCAGGAGATTATCTGAGCTAGTGTAGGTCCGCGACTGACCCGCGAGCAGACCCGAAAATCGTGAGAATCGTCCGATATCAAATGTGGAGGAATGGCGGCGTATGGAAAAAAAATTAAAATCATGAATAATAATTATTCATGAATCCTTTAACGATTTTGATTCGCCCAATTTGTCTTGATTATGATTTACCCTCTCGCATACGAAAATAATCAAATAATCAAAATCTATTTCAGGACTATTCATGAATAATTACGAATAATCATTATCTAAATGATTTTGCTTACGCTCTTTTCACTTGAATGATTTTGACTATAGCCATTATTCAAATCAATCAAATTATTATCACACTGAGGAATGGTATGTGTCTCCGAAAAGACGCTGATCTGTTGGCCTGGCAGGAACGTCCTATCAAAGACAGTATAACAGACAGAGTTGAGGTGATAAGTAGCGTGGACAACAGATCGAGAGCAGTCGCTGGTACAGGTGTATATCTATCATATTTAACAGGGAGAATGAATGGATTTAAGAAACAGTTGTAATGATTGTGTATTACTGACCAGATGAATGAGTGTGACCAAGCAGCTCCTCGATCCTGGATGATAAAACTATGAGATGACGTTCCAGCAAATTCACATTCGCGACTTCGAGAAGATCATTGTTTTGAAATGAAGAGAAGCCAGAACATAAAAACGATACACCGGCAATGCAACTCAGGAGTTCAATGCTCGCAATCCTTGGGTATCTCCACTCGTCTAATGTCATCTAGTGATGATACTCATAACTTCATGAAACCATTTTCAAAGCTTGTTGTCCAGTCTTCCAACCGCAAAACCAAGGACTTCCCTTACTGAGGCCACCCTTTCATGTTTGATCTGAATATGTATCCAGTTCGAGAACGCTAGACCAACCACAACAAGGACATTGAATGCTGCAACAGCCACAAAGAACTGCCAGATGTTGGGATTCGAATTGCTTCCAGAGATCTGTGAGACATTCATTCCGTAAATCCCAGACATGATAGTCACTGGTGCGAATCTAAAGCAGTCAGCAAAGGAACGCGCCGAAGTTGGAAACATACATATAAGTGAAGACGTTAGTCAGAGAAGTCCATCTTGTCTCCGACGCCCTCTGCCGAATTGCAGCCATCTTGTCTCTATTCACCCACAACAAGTTCGTCTGGTCAACCAAATGCTTGAAGTCCTCCTCCAGATCACTGAGACTTTGCTTCGTTATTGGCAGATCCTTCCCTGGCCAGCCATAACTCCCTCCTCTCTGCACAACTGACAGAGATTTCTGAATCTCTTCAGCATGTCCGATGGTTGTATCGGATATGCCATGTATGCGCTTGTCTTCCTCACGGATCGCGGTGATGATTTGGTTCCAGCAGAAACAGTTGAGGCGGAAGAGATTGGAAACAGCGTAGAAAGGGGACTCAACTGCTTGTGCCAGGTCGACGAATTCGAAGGACTCGATGTAGAGTTCGCGGAAGGACTTGGAGTCGGTTTCTGTCTTCGGGGGTAGCTGAGACTTGAACGGAGGTGGATCTGTCAAGATTCGAGGAGACAATTTGATCTTCGTATGCGTGCTGAAGAGGACCACGCCTGTAACATGTCAGTAGAGTCCGAGGCACGCAGAGTTGCACGTACCAGTCCACGTCTTTCCATCTTTAGAAGGCTGCACGAATTCAGCAAGTGCTATCTCCTCCAAACTGCCAGCTTACCTGGATGTAAACCAAGACTTTGAACCTTTCGGCATCGGTCTTCTTCGCGGTTGCCGCGTCCAATACCCCAAAGCCAAGGCTGACGTACGGTGCTCGATGTCTCTGTGAAGGCGTAAAGACATGACCCTTGCTGTGTATGCTCCAGTGAAAGAATCTCGGGTCCAGCTTCAACTCCCCGCCCAAAGTCTCGATCAGTCCAGCAGCGGGATTTTCCTGATACTCTACCATATACAGTCGCACAGGAGCACTGTCATGTCGATGCTGCCCCATAAACGTCTTCAATTCGATCTCCGTATGTATATCGTTCCATCGGTGCATTTCGCCGTCATTCGTAATGTCAAGCACAGAGACAACAAGATCATCTTGCACTGAATCAGTGCTCAGATACGCGTCCAAGTCTCGCAGATTGCTCCATCCTGCGTCAACGAGATGTCGGACATATTCGAGGTATGGACGATCGGCTAGGCTCCAGTCTTGTAGGGATGTATGGGTTGATTTGTAGTTGCGGCGCGAGAAGTTCTTGATGGAGTGGAAGCCGGAATCTATTCGATGCTCAATCACATCGATCGTGTTGCTGTGTTGAGGCGGACGGGGTGTGAAGTTCCCATCGCCATTTGCTTGTCGACGTCTGGCAGAATGGTCGATGGGCTCGAGGGGAGAAGAAGCAGAGGAGTCAGCCATTGCGCCGGGGTGGCTCTGGGTTGTTGGAATGCTGCTAAGAAGTCCACTTAGATTGGCGAGGGCGAGGGTGGGGTGGGGTCGAAAATGGCGGGGTAGAAGTATCCAAAAGGCGGCTTGATGTCTCTTGAAGAGTTTGGATGATTGGTTTGGCAATGAACAGGTGATTGTCTGTTTAATATATATCAAGTTGAATTAATTGACAGTTTTCAAACTGGCAGAGTTGGCCACAAGTCTCCGTCAGCTGATAGCAAGCTCATGTCAGCAACCTTCGAGAGTCTCGAACACATCCCACGTTTGTCAAACACAGGTTGAAATACATTTAAAAATACAGAGAATCCGACGAAGCCTTCCACCATGCTCATGTCTTCCCATCCGCCTTCAATCCCTTCGCATTCTCTACGACATCCTCCCAATTTCCTGGTCGTTGTCTTCCACCCGGGTAAACCTCATTCAGATACTGCTCGCATTCCCGTCCCCACTCAATCAAAGCATCCTCAGACCCCCATTCTCCCACCGCCATGATACCAATCGGTACTCTACCGGTCCCTTTCTCGGGTTCCGCATACCCTGCGGGACAACTGATCGCTGGGTTTCCACAGAAGTTTGCAAGCCAGATGTACTCCATATTTCGAATCGTCTTGTTGCCATCAGTGAATCCGTGAGTAAGATCTCCTTCCCGATCAATTGGCCACCCCGCCATAGGAGTTGTTGGCGTCACAATCATCATGCCTGGATATTTCTGGTACAAGAAAGCGAGATGTTGCATGATCATGTTCCGTAGTTGTTGAGCGAGGAGGTAGTCACGAGTGGGCGTTTGACTGCCAACGGCGAGTAGAACTTGGTTTGCTGGATTGAGATCTGCAAGCCAATTGTTGGGATCGGAAGGATTTGCTCGTGCACGAATAGCCATCTCCGCCAGAATTGTCATCGAGTGGGCACCTTGAGCTTCAGGGACGTAGGGGATCGTGATGTCGACAACTTCGTAGCCCAGTTTCTCTTTGTAGTACATGACCACATCGTTGCAAAGCTTCACTACTGATGGATCGGCGCGGTCAAACCATTCTTTGTAAATTCCTAGTATTTTCGGCCGCGGACCATTGACTTTGCGTGGAGGTGCGAAAAGACCACAGATGGGATCTGCGGGGTTTGGCTTGGCTGCAATGCGGTATGCAACTTCAAGGTCAGAAATTGTTGCAGCGAGTGGACCTGTCACTGTCACTGTGCTCTCAGTATCGTCCAATCGGTTGTGAGATGGCTTGAGTCCATAAATCCCACAAAATGATGCAGGAAGACGAATACTCCCTCCACCATCAGAGCCAAAGGCGAAAGGTGCCAGCCCAGCCGCTACAACGTATGCAGGACCGCCAGAAGAGCCCCCAGTGTAGTACTGAGAGTTGTGAGGATTGCGAGGAGTTCCCCAATTTGGATTGTTGTTTGTAGTATCTGCACCAAGCTCATGCATATTGAGTTTGCCCAATATCACTGCTCCGGCTTCCTCCCATTGCTGAACCGGCCACGCAGACTTCTCTTCAACTTCGAAGATTCTTTCATTCATTTTGCGGCCAGAGGTGGTTCTATAGCCAGCCACATTGGTTTCATCCTTAATTGCCGTGGGAACACCATCGAGGATTGAGAGAGGTGTGCCGGCTTTGTAACGAAGTGTGGAAGCTCTAGCAGACTCGAGAATTGCTTCCGAGTGGCTGTCAATGAATGCAACGGAGTGATTCGAGGCTTGCTTTCCCTCTCTCTGAATGAGAGGGAGTAAAGTCTCAGCAACGGCCAGTGGGGTGAGTTTCCCAGAGAGATACATTGCATGATAATCTGCAGCGGAATGGTACGGCCCTGGAGTCTCCACAGGCGCTTCGGGCTGAGACGTTGATTCATTGCCGTCAGTGTCAGGGCCACGAGAAGGTAGAGGTATCACGGTTGGCTGCAAGCATTAGTGGCCTAGACTTGAAGCAGCCGGGCCAACTTACCTCCCATCGTTCTGAATATGGCTTTAAATGCTTGAGATTTCGAAGGCCGTCAAAGCCAGCATTGGACCATAAGAATCGCTGGACAAAATCGAACTTTGATACCCTTCAACGTGTCAGCATCAAGCTTTTCGGGGAGTGACTGAGACTCACAGCCATGCGCCGACAACGAGAGGTGTACCACGAAAGACAGGATTTGCATCGCTTGACTTCTTGTATGGAATCACGGGAGCCTCAACTGGTTTGGGATAACCGAAAAAGCGGGGATTGGTGTCCGTTGATTGCTCCATTTTGACCAAGTGAGAGGTCTGAACGATCACGGATCTCGATGAGCTTCGAAGGAGACTCCAAGATTTACAGTTGTGGAGGAAGTCGGAGACAGGCCAGAGCTCAAAAAAAGAGCAGGAGACGGACCCCTTAACGGCGATTGATCTCGGCCTGTCGGAACTATGATGCAACGGGACTTCAAAGCTGCGCGTCCATCAAGAAATACAGTACATGTACTACTGGTGCTTGATGAGTCCGTAGTGATTGAAGTCTGAGGTGAGAATGAAGCATGGAGCAGGAGTCGCAAGTGGATGTTAAGGTTAAGCTCTCTTCCTTACTCGTAACCTTATGTGGTTAGCGGCCGCATTTGGATTCCACCTCCAACCGCACCCAAATCACTGCTCCCTCCTCGGCAGTAAACGTCAAACCTGATACAAAAGACTCTGCACAGCCCAGCTTGACATCACTGCGAGAGGCAACATTCACCAAGGCTAAGTTACTTTCCATTCACCTCTCTCTTCACAATGTGTTTCAGAAACCTCAAAGGAGAAGATCCATCCTCCAGACTCAACCCACAACCCGTTGAAGCCAAACCCACAGAAAACAGCTCAAGCAAGATGCCACAGAACGAATTCTCCCCTCCCGCTGGTCCATCACCATCCCACAAAGCTCCTGAGGCATACTCGCTGCCTCCAGGCCCTCCTCCGAACCGCGAATACGCCACTCCTTCCGGGCCGCCTCCTTCCCAAGAACCGTATCACGACTGGCAGACTGCTGTCCCCGATACATCACTCCTCCCTCCTCCTCCATCACTTGGCAATCAACGAAGTTCGACGAACAATGCCACCGAGGAACAAGCAGAGCAAGGCGAAGCATGGTGTGCTCAGAACCAAATGACGAGTCCCATCACATTTCCGGAAGCCGCTCTTGAAGCGATTTCGAGAGGAGAGATTGGTGTCATCAAGCCCCGCAGCTACCAAGGAAGTTTGGAACGGCCTCGCCCAGGTGTCTGGGCTGGGAAGACAAAATCGAACTGTCCAGATTCATGTATCACAAGCACCATACCTTTGTACTCTGTAATGGCACATTCTCCTCTGCGAACAGGCAAGAGCAAGACGTTATATTACGAAGTTCGAATCGCGAAGAGAAATCGACGAGAGGTCAGTCTTGCCATTGGTTTTGCTGCACCACCATACCCAACGTTCAGACTTCCGGGATGGCACCGAGGTTGTTTGGCTGTGCATGGCGATGATGGAAGCAAGTACATCAATGATCGATGGGGAGGGAAGGACTTCACACAGCCCTTCAGGCCTGGGGAGACCTTGGGAATTGGTATGACGTTTACAGCCAGAGACCCGAACACTCCGCCATTGTATGCAGCGCGAACTGAAGCTTCGACTCCGATCGATGTGGAAGTGTTCTTTACGAGGGATGGCAGGAAGGATGGGAGTTGGAATCTACATGAGGAAGGAGATGCGCAGGAAGATTTGCCTGTGACAGGCCTGGAAGGATTCAATGATCTGTATGCGGCGGTTGGAACTTTCGAGGGCGTGGAGTTCGAGATTGTATTTGATAGAGGAGAGTGTACGTATCAGCCGTAGGTCGTAATTCAAATTGCGTTGATCATGGTCGACTCACTTGCGTCTTTTCCATTTTCTCGGACTTTTCACTCGAAGTTTGAGTGCGGGTGAGTGCCCTTGTGGTTACATCACTTGTGAAACCAAGAACTTTTGTCATATTGTGCATTTGGCAGTAACTGCTATCTAATGATCATTGCCTTCCACAAATATCCGTTCATCGCATTCGTTTTTCCACATCCATCCCAGTATTCCCCGTCCATGATTCCCATTATCGCTCAGCTTCCCCAACGTCAGTACTAGCGTGAGGATGCAAGGTTGTTTTGTACGACTGACGAAGCAGGATGCTCACGAGGGAAATGCTCGGCCATAGAAGACAACTGTTGCAAAGTTGTCCGACACCAATCCTAGGTTCGCCCAGAGGCGGTACCATGGTGAATCAACTTCGTTGGGGCCGTGAAATCCATCGTTGGTCTCAATTACATCAGAAAGCTGAGCTCCAGTCACATTATGAACGCCATGCCTGGTAGAATGCTCCTCGTCAAGGTCCACGTCATTGTTTTGCATGCTGGTGGCGCTAAACTCGTCATGAGATTTCCAAATAGGAACATCCATGGGTTTGATTTATCCTAGTTTGACGAAATGTGCAGTGACTTCGACTCGCCATTCCTCTGCTCCATACAGTTCTGCAATTCTCATTCCCAGGCCAGACGCTCTCTGTATCTCTGAAGACGTGACTTTTCCTTCCTTCCAGCGCTCCATCAAGTTTGCGTCAGATTGCTCGTCTTCGGACTCGGTTGCGAGAAGTTAGCTTCGTCTTCTTTATCTGTCAACCTGCTCTTCTTAGTCGGCGGCCCCAGTTCCAGGGAGATATTTTTGCGCTTGTCCTGACTCGTATATTGCTCTCGATCTTGAGCCTGCGGTCTGCCAGCAACGACTAACGTGTCGCTTTCGTGCTCAGATTCGTCTTCGGGCTCTTCTTCGCTTCCGTCGCTGCTTTCCTCCTCTATATCACTCTCAGTCTTTGACTTCCGAGTCTTCCTTCTGATACTATGTCGAAAAGGGTACCATCCACTCTCGTCAAGGTACGGTGCATCGGCATATGCCTTATTCAGAATATATTTGACGACTCGCGTGTTCTCAAGATTGACATCCCTAAAAAGTGTCCCGAACGGCTCATAAAAGCGTTCAACCTTGGGGATGACCTTCAGAAATGCCCGTGAGCGCTTTCCCCATGCTTTACCAAATTACCCTCGTTTGTTGATAGCGAATTATGTGTGCATTGTGATTCTGCTCGCTAGCTTCCTCTTGGTCTGCCAATAGTACATCTTTATTCCTGGGAATTCAGGGTGATCGGCGATTAGAATGCTCTTCTTCCTTTTGACTGATTAGACTCTGAACCCTTTTATTGGAATGTTGACACTTACTTCTGTCATCTTGTCTTATCTACAAACTCGGCCTTGGTGTTGCGCGCTGCTCTTGCGCCTCTATTGTTGGCTGTTGTGGCATTGATGTAGGCTTTGCAGGAGACAGGCAGGCTGTTTTGGCTCGAAGTGCTCTGAGGAAGCAAAATTTATTTTTCATAATGCAAAGCCAAAGCGGTGATGGGCGCCATAAAGAAATTTTACCAATTACCATCCTGAAAACGTCAGAAAATACCCCCGTGGACCTGAACAGTAGAAGTCGGGGGATCGCATAGCGCATTTGATTTCAAAAGCCGGGATCTTGTGGATTTCAGAGTTTGGTTTCGTTATCCCCGTAATGCAAACTTGGCAGGAGCTCTATAAGAGCTTCCTCCATTGCCTTCGGAATGCATAGTTAAGAACAGGGAAGCTTCTCGTCTACTTCTTTGTCCCCGCCGCCTGATTCTTATCCAGCTGATCCTTAATTCCACTGAGAACCTCAATTTGGACAGGAATTCTTGCGGACAAGGCCACCATATTCGTGTAGATAGTGTCGTTCCTCAGCTTCGCGTATTCTTTCTAGATAGACTCTCCTCTCACCTTAAGAACCTCAATGTCCTTTTATAGAGAGTCAATTCTGGCGTCCACCATCAGGTCCTCCTGTTTCAACCCCATGCATCTCTTTGGGACGGCCTTGATCTCAGCATCTGGCGTAGCTTGCGGAGTGCTGATTGAGGCCTTCTTAATTTCAAAGTTAGTTTCGCCAGATGCTTTCTCACCAAGTGAAGATGTTACCTCCCAAGTTTAATCCTGTTCCAGCTACCTCTTCATCCTAAGACTCGTCCCAGATCGACTTCTATGCCATCTTAGTATCGCTACCTGTCAGTGTACGATTCCTCGTAAGCTAAAGCCTTTGATACTTACTGTATGTCCCGTGGTCACCAAGCACACTTTGCGAAGAGACACTGTGGCAAGATTAATGCAATGAAATTCTTAAGACAGGAAAGCTTAGAGTTAGATTAGATTAGTGCAAAGAACTCCGCGTTGTCAGAGACATACATGAATTGTACCATGCGGTAGCATTCTGCCAGAAATTTCACTCGCTCCTCTTTCCAGTTCATTTCCTTGGTTTGCCGCCTCTTTAGTTTTCTACTCAATGTCCGTTGTCTGCTTCCACCGCAAAGTATAAATCCATCCATCCACACTTATCAACCTCAGTAAACACTCAAAATGCTGTCGTCAGGTGGAGAGAAGGCTAAGCCTACATTGGAGGAATCAGGTACCCACGGTGCTGGAATCTCTAGTAGAACAAGCTGGCATTCACAGGCCCGTCCATCCCTATGTGCCAGCAACAGGCAGAAAAGCAGGCGCTCGAAGATGTTATTGCATTGCCCGAGGCCAGTATTGAAGGCAAGACACTTCAGATTGAGACACTTGAGAAAGATCGAGAAAAGGTTTACAATGAGGTTGCGAAGAGCCGTTCCTTCCAGATGATGGCAGCACTTCTTGGCAACGATAAGATCAATCCCGAGAATGAAATTGTGGATCTCCTATTTTTATCCAAATACAAAACACTGCAAGCATCCTGCCCCATACTTCTGTACTAACAGCCGTTACAGTCCGAAGAATTCAGTTCCTTCCCTCGACTATTGGGCGATATGGGAGAGGTAACCGGTTGGCAGAATGCAAGCGTCTTCGCGATTCTGGAAGGTCATGAAGAAATCACTTGATATATCCACTGAAGACACGTCTTTGGATTTCCCGAGCTTGCAAGCTGAATACGACAAGATCGTCGAGGAAGCGTGTCCCCATCTCAATAAAGTCTCGGGGGTCATAAGATTTACAAAAGGCACTACTGTTAGCATACCATTAGTTGGTCTTGAACATGCTTATTCCTGTTTAAGACTGTCTCAGAGGTTCTTGGGTCACAGTGAAGGTGTTGTAGCAGCGGCAACAATACATGGTATAGAACGCAGGGATGGTCTTTGTGCATAAGGAATAGTTGAGTGGAGTTTTATTAGAAGACTCGTTCTCGCTTTGCCAAAAACCTCCTTCATCCCGATCTTAAAGATCACGGCGTTCTTTTTCCAATTCTAGATACATTACTTACACTGTCCACACGCCACTTCGACAAACCCAGTGAAGACGGAGCGCGAAATGGCTGTGACCGATATGTTCAACTTCAATATCTGTACCGCTTTGCAATGCTCATTTGTATTTCCTGATCTTCCAATTGCCTCAGATGTGTGTTCTCTGTCAACAGGGCTCATCAACGGCAAAAGTTGACAATGTATCTGTGCTACATAGAGACATTCACTTCCTACTTCGATTGGGCCTCTAGAACGAATCGACATTTTCTGTCATGCCCCAAACCTCCCTCATCATGCGATACCTGGTTAAAATCCTCTTAGTGACTTCAGAACTTGGCTGTTCGAAGTCGTCGACGTCCGACTCTTGATTTTGCGGCTCATCATTTATGCTATCTTCCTCCCCGATCACTCCTGCAACATTTCTCATTTCTGCCTAAACCACTTCTCCTTCACCTCTATCATCTACTTCGGAGCCTTCCAGTCCATTTGCTACCCCTGCATCCTGAATGCCATCAATTTCAGCTGTCTGACTCTCACCTTCAACTTCCTGTTCCTCATCTGTATTTTTATTAGCCTTGACCACGTAGTGGGCATCTCACTTCTTACCGTCAATTTCGTTGACTGGAAGAGTGGCCTCGCCCTCGTTGTCCACCTCAGCCTTCAATTGCATCCAACTCCTTCGCACTCTTGAGCACCATTTCTGCCACCAGCAATCCACTCTCGATAGCCATCTCGATTTGCATATTACTTCGAATGGCCTCCACGTTTCCCTTGCTTTGCCTCACCATGATGCGAAAGGTGACCTTCCGAACCATTCCACCTTCACCGTTATCTGCGGCACGTTTGCACTTCTTATTGGCGTTGGGGGAGGACGTGGAAGAAGTACCTCGAGGATGCTGAGTGTGTTAGCAAGTCTTGTATGAAGGTAAAGTAAAGAACAGGTACGTCGGGAGAGGATCGCAGTCGAGTTGAGTTTTCCATGTTTTGCGATGTGTAGAGGCAAGTCGATTTCAGGTTGATGTTATTGATAGGGTTATGTCGAGAATACGAGATTGCTGTGCTTTATGTGTGTTGATTTGAGTGTAGTCAGGTCGAGATAAAAGTTGATGTTGGGAGGATCGAGTGACACTAGTGTCGAGGCCCTTCGAGGAAGTTCAATCTCTTAGCAGCACTATCGCATTATTACAAGTGCTCCAGCCTCGTAAATGTCTCAACTCTAGCTTTACAAATTCCTGAGGACAACCTGTGATTACCAAAGGATCATAGTTATATTCCTCCAACCCTGAGATACAACTCTACACAAACTCATCCTCACAGCCATAAACCCAATAACCATCCTCACTATTCTCAACTCCTCACCCTCCCCGAAGCCTCCAACACCCTCCCTACATCCCCAACTCAAACCGCGCCCTCCATCACCCAATCTACACACCCTGCCGCCTCAAACTTAACCCTCACCAAACTCACCCTCCCAGCACTCTTCTCCATCAAATCTTCATTCGGCCACCTCAGAACCCCTGGTGTATTCATTCCAACGCCCGACTCTAGCATCACAGGATCTCCACTCCCGACTCCCTCGCCATTATGCAAAACGCGCTATGTAAACTCCTTCCACCTTCTCCCCCTTCCCTATACCGCTCCTCCTTGAACCAGTTCCCAGCTCTAACACATAAACTCATGTCTCCGCCACAAAACGCACATTTCGGGACTTCAGTCTCATCCGTCAATTCCCGTGTCACAGGATCCAGGAACGGTATCGCGGCCGCAAGGAGTGGCGCCGAGGGGGAATAAGCTTCCTTCCTGCATGGTTTCTCGCACTGCAAGTACTCATACCGTCCTTGCGGCGTGCTAATCCTTTCCTCCTCAAACCCATTCTTCAAGAAAATCCCATCCGCGTTACTAGTTCTTACCGGTACTTTCCCATCCTCAAACGTAGAAGCAAGATGTAAAAGCGAAGCATACACATCTGATTTTGGCCAATTCCGCACCATAAGTAAGTGGTTGAAGTAGTAGCCCCATTTGATTTTTTGAGTAGGTCAGGTAATGGGACCGAAGAGATCGTAGAGCGCCGCCAGCCATATTTAAGAAAACCGGGGGAATGGGTTGTGAAGAGAGAGGTGGACGTGTAGTCTAGGCCTGTGGAGGCAAACAACCCAGCTCCAGCAGAAATCAGCAGCATATGAGCGGAGCGGAGCCAGGTTGCTGGTCTGCAGACTCGATCCTTCTAGTATCTCCAAAGCAGAGATTTCCTTGATGGTAGGAGGGCTGACATGTGGCACTCCAACAAGAAGCTCATAGTAGATATCATAAGAAGCATTATCGAAGAAATCGAACACCACATCCGTGATCCCCGTCTCCGGATGCCTATCCACCCACCCCTTCACGCTCTCCACACTTATCCTCACCGCCTCCTCCCTCGGAAAACTAGACAACCCCGTCGAGATTTACAGAAAACAATAACCTTCCTCCTACCTTCCATATTCAGCAGCGTCTCTACAGGATCCAAACACCTCACATAACACTCTCCTAGTTCCGGCCCAACAGTGAGTATCACCCACTCAACAGGCAAACAATACGCCCTCATAACTTTTGTTTGTCCAACAAGTTCATCATGTCCTTGAGGCTTCATAAGCGCTGCGCACTCAGCACGCAATTGAGGTTCAGCGGAGGCATGGATCGCGTTATCCATGCATTTGTGATGGGGTTGGAAACAGCCTAGCAGCTTTGAATTCGCTGCATTGACGATAGCAGTCACCCCGCTAATGGTCGTGATGTCGCCTTTCCGAAGCCTGAAGTTCACAACTCCTTGAGACTGATGTGGGGATGGATGCAATAGAAGGGATTGATGTGGAAGGTGTGAGCAACCTCGTTGACCGTTCGTAAAGCAGCACGTCCTCTATATCTTGTACAAGAGTATCGGGAAGATGAGGGAAGCTGGACGAATGCAGAGGAGTAACTTGAGAATAGTGAGCTGGTCGAAAATTTCCAGGACTTCAGATGGATATCTCCTGGCTAGAAAAGTTTTCACTGAATGGGGTGCTTCCTCATTGAGAGCAGTAATGGCATTTGAGAGTTTGGCTGATGCTGTGGCTCTTGTGAGGCTAGACATGAGACTGAGAGGATGGAGGTAGGAACGAGGAAGTATATACTTAGGAAGAAGAGGAAGATATATGACTGAAAAGAGGTAGTGGTGGTTGTGGGTAAAGCCACAGCGTGTCAGAAGCTGGATAATTCAGCTCCCATCGTTCGGTTCACTTTGAGACATCTGAGCAGTCACCCGAAGATCGGGCCCCAAGGCCACTCAACCACATCAGAACCGTCAAAGGCTCAAATCTCAAATCACTCTTCACAGACAACGAACGCAGTATGCAAGTAAAAAGTGTACAATTTTCATCTCCTACGACGGAGGCAGTAAGCAACGTAAGAGAAGCTCCATAAATAGGCAGTCAACCATCATCAGGGGAGACAGTGCGCAAAGAAGTATCAAGCAAATCCTTTCCCGAGAAACGAGTGACTGACGGCATATTCTATGCCGAGAATTTGAAAACCTATCACCAAACCGAACCCAGAAACCACAATTTTGGCCATCCATTTTGCAATTTTAACACTCGAAATCCCGTCATCTGCCCTTCACCTACAGACGAAGGACTTTCAGATGTTGAGAAGACCCCGGATCATCTTTTTCGCCGCATCCGCGTTTCCTCCCAAATTCGACTGGTCAGCAACGCTGGGGTAGAAGAAAGCCGCGACAGCAATAATGACGTAAGCCGCGCAAAGTAGCGAACCTTCGAGGTAATTGGATCTGCCGTCGAGGACCAGGAAATTGACGATGAAGGCCGAGACGAAGAGCGAGACGGTTTCGAAAAGCGTGAAGTACAGAGACATTTCTTTGGACATGCACCAGCCGAGGAGAACGACAAAGGGTGTGACGAAGATGGCTGAGAAACAGCGTTAGTAAATGGATGGGTCCAAACGGTGGCGGGGATTGGGAGACGTACCAATCTGAATGGAAGAACCAACAGCAACACCGATAGCCAGATCCATCTTGTTCTTGCTAGCCACAGTTACAGCAGTAACGTGCTCTGCAGCATTACCAACGATGGGCAGGATGATGAGACCGATAAATGTCTCGCTCAGACCAGAATTACCAGAAACGACGGCATTGATACTGTCAACCATGAACTCGGCGCAAACAGCGACCAAGCCAGTACTGATCAGAAGTAGGATAACGGCAGTGGTGCGAGAAATGTTCTCTTCCTCGTCCTCTTCTCCCTTGTTGGCTGCAACTGCAAGATTCGTCACACGGGTTGGAGTGATACGTTGCGTTGGTGCTGAGTAGGTTTGATTGAGACGATCAGGAAGAGAGTTTGTGCGGCGAATACCATACCGAACACGGGGAATTGGACCAGAAGGAATAGCGGGTTGAGGTGAAGGAGCCGGCTGAGTGAAGACATTTTGAGACAAACTCTTCGGCATATTGGGCTTGATGCTCGTGGTAATGCTACGCAGAGTGAACGGTCGCTTTGAGGATGAGTCGGTTTGTGGTTCGTTCTCAGGCTCGATCATGGCGAAGTCCACGCGTCGAGGAGCATCGATACCTTCGGCAGCCTTCTCATTTGTGTTGTCAACAACACCCTCAGCAATCGTATCGTCTCCATTTCGGCGAGCTCTCTTGCGGTGCTTTTTTTCCTGGCGCTTTCGTTCTCTCTTCCGCTCCTTCTTTGACATGTGTCCGGTAACGGAGTTCTTGCGGCTGCGTCGATTGTCTTCCTCGTCTCCATCATCAGGATCAACGGCGCCGAAGCGATGAGGCATTTGATGGTCATCATGGAATTGATCTGTGTGGACAGGAGAGATTGAGCTTGTTCCGAGAGAGGGTGTACGGGTTGCATCAGCATCAGCTGTATCCTTGGATCCAAAGCTTGACTTGCGACGACGTCTTCCACCTCTCATGAGTCTTCGCACACGCTTTGCAGTCGTATTCGATCCACTGGAGGCATCTGAGTCGGAGCTTGAGGACGACGAGGAGTCATCAGTCGAGGATTCCATCCATGCTGCAACAGGGCCAGGAGCTGATTCCTCGTCGATGATATGCTGTGGAGTACTCTCGTACATATATGCATGGGACTTGAGCTGGAAGAGCAGATACATAAAGTAAACCAGGAGGAGAACCTGTCTGTGTCAGTTTAGGATAACAACGGAGTTATCGAAACATACCACACTGGTACCACGGCTGACTTTCAATACGGCAGTGGTTGCCTTTTGTGCATTCGAGCTGCTGAAGGAGGCATGGAAAGCGGTCTGGGATGGTTAGTGACGTCCAACAAGATAAGCACAGTACTTACCGGTAGCAACAGACTCATGACACTCAAACTGAGTAGACATGCACTCATTTGCGTGACAGTGCTGTTGTAGATCTGTAATCGTCAGCGCCATCCAGCCCCACAACTTTTGGAAAGCATACCTGTTCACGGAAACGAAGTCCACCAATCAAGAAACACATGCCTAGAATCAGGAGCAAGTTGGCAAGTATAGAACCGAGTAAAGAAGCTTGAACAATGCGAATTTCATTCTGAATAGGTTAGCAATGCTCGAATTGGGTGGCGGCAGAGCACAAACCTTGGTAAGAGCAATGCTGTGAGGTTAAAGTAATCAGGTGAGCATGGGTCTTTCAAGATATCACGATGGCAGGGGACAAAGGGATTAAGGAAAGTGCAGGATGATATGGGACGCGATTGATATGATAATGCCTTTAAGAGGGCTTCTCGCTCTTTCTTGTCTTGATCTCTCTTGAGGTAGACATACATGCTGTTAATGTTAGTAGACTCCATAGTATCTGGGAGGAGAGACATACAAAATGATCAATTCAACAGCATTGCCGAAAGTCACATTCATTAGTGCACCGACAGTATCACCCATTCTCTTGGCCACGCTTTCGGTAGCATGACTGAGTAATCCTGCCAGAGGAATGATAGCCACTGCATTCATTCCGAAGACGACTCCCGGACTGAGGCCCGCAGCTTTGGAGGCAATACCGACGGGTACAAAGACCAGCAGTATGTTGATAATGCTGGACAGTAAGATGCCCTTAGCTGTAAGCCAGAAGCGGACAGCAATATTCTTCTCTTCGGGCTTCTCATTTTCTATGACAGTCCCCTCCCCAGCAGCTTCCGGAGGTGGAGCTGGTGGCGGATGGTCGGACGATGTATTGTCGGCCACATTGTTTGCGGTAGGTCTTGAAGACTGGCGGGCGTCGAGGTCGGCAGACGGATAGGGCGGTGTGTTTGTGTCATTCTGGAGGTTCGCAGAGTTCTGCTGAGTGTTATTCGCGGAGGGGGAGTTGCTTAGGGGGAGAGTCGGAGATCGGCTCGAGTCTTTGGAGAGTGGAGAGGGGCCATGCGCTTTGGTTCGAGCCCAAGAGCGTATGCGATCTAGATATGATTGAGAGTCAGGCGAAGTTTTCTTCATCGATGTGGACAGACACGCAAAGAGGGATCTTGGTGTCTATGGAAGCGTGGTGGTCTTCGTGTGTGGAAGATTGAGGCCAAAAGGCGTGGGGGGGGAGCGGTCGTTGAAATAGAGAGGGAAGAGAAGGCCTGGGG
>AYLM01000895.1:0-11303 GCA_001625345.1 Cairneyella variabilis
TTTGTACGCCTTTAAGTTTTAATTAGATAAAAATTAAGTTATCAGCCGTGACTGAGACTTATATATAGTTAAAGGCATACACTTTATTAACCTTCTTGAACTTTAGCCTCGACCCTAAGGCTATTATATCCTCTGGCTGAGTGTCCTTTAAGATAGTGGATTTAAAGTCCTTAGATTCTTTATTAGAGTCTGCCGATTTTACTCTAATAAGCTTTAATAAGAGCCACTTAAGATTCTCGAGTGTAAGAGGTTACGCAGATGCTTAAAAGGTTGGGTTCTTAGGTGGTGCGTAAGAGTAAGTGTATTTTAAGGCAGGAGGGGAAGCCATTTATATAGTAACGATAGCGTTAACCATCTTAATAAACTATTTAATATTGCTTAAAGTGATAATATGCTTAAATAATATATTCGGGCTGCTAGGTGGTGTGCTTAGATATGCTTAGGTTAATAGGGCCCTAGTCTGAACCATCTCTATTAAAGCTATTATTAACTTAGGGATGATTAATGCCTTTATATATATGCTGGATAGGATATAGATAGAGTAAGAAGGTTAGGAAAGATGCTTAAAGAATTGGATATTAGGGAATATGGAATGTAAGGATTAAAACTTTAATAAGGATTATGCCCTTATATATTCATTAGTTCTCATATAACTATTCACAATAAGGGTCCAATCTTACGCGGTCAACGCAGGGACAGTCGATTAAGGAAGTTAATTCCGTTGTCCCTTAAATGAGCCAGTGGCCTATGATTACAGCACGATATATTAGCTCCTTAAAAGATTAAGCCGGCTTTATCGATTCACCATTAAAGCGATATAAGGGAAGCAAGATATTAATGCGGAGTATTGATAGCGTTTAGATCATGCATATTAGAGGAGGAGTTTATAGCATATCGATTCTATAGTTCCTAAAAATAAAACGTCTCTATATAATACTCCAATCCTTAAGCTTCACTACAGAAACATTATAACTTGCGTATAAGATCCTCATCCTAAAAGCAGCTATTGGTATACGAATAAGGCACATTGCACCGCTCTTAGAAATCACTTATAGCTTTATTGAGTTTTTATACAGAAAAATGTAAACTGGAAATATTAAAAATCAAGATCTTATATCATTAATCTAGCCTGGCCACAGGTGCCCATCTCGCTCTAGGACTAACTCTCCTACAGCCTCCCCCCTTCCCCCACAGTCATTAAACTTAAAGACAAATTTCTTATTCGTATTAAGGATCTTTTTAATATAAAAGAAGAGCATTAGCTCCCCTCCTTTAAGGCCAAAGCATGCGCCATAACCATGATATTCTTAATCTAAAGCTGACTATTAATTAAGAAGAATATGGATATGCTATAGATGACCCTTACCTAGGTTGTTCCTTTAAGAACCTCTTCTATAGACGGGTCTGTGAGCTTATCCAGTCCATCAATAGTGTACTAAAGATGCTCGATAATAAATAGGCTTGTTTAAGGCTAAACCTCTTTAGGTTTGTCATCACCTTTAGACTCGGATGACTGATTCGGGCTACTTAATGTTATGCTTTTTAAAGCTATTGTTAATATGGAGGATTGACGGATGACTCTGATGGGATAAAGATATATGCAGAAATGAGAAGCTTTAGAAGTTGCTTAAAGAGCTAGGAGGAATAAGAGGGAGGTAATGATTAAACTGGAAGGTTAATTCCTATTATTATATACTCATCGATCCTTATATCACTATGCTCGATGGGGGACTAATCCATTCCTTATGGGCTAACGCCGGATAGTCGGCTTAAGAAGCTGGTTCCTTAATCCCTGAATGAACCAGCGGCTTATGGGTTGCAGCATAAGGTGTTGGCTAACTTCACCGATGTATTATAAAGAAATGTGGGGGATCAAGGACATTAACGTGGAGCATTAAGAGCGTTCGATCCGTGGATATCGTTAGAGGATCATAGCGTATCGATTGTGCAGCTCTCCAAAAATGGAACCTCTCCATATACCCCGATCCTTAAGATCTCCCATTAAGTCGAGGAAATGCTGCAGAGATATTATAGCTTATATGCGGGATTACAGCTTTGACCCCTAGAGTGGGAAGGAAAGAGCTCTGATACGTAAGAGGCAGAGGGATGTCTTAGATCGAGGTGAAGAGAGACAGATGCTAAAGCAGCGTATAGTGTTATTGATTCATTATGCAGACAACGTGGGGTCAAGCCTGCCGTTCATCACTAGAAGCGCAGCCAGCCTATCTTAGGAGATATAACGCCGGTTGTCCTCATCCTCTCTATCCACGGTTGCCGCAAGATACACTGGCATCTTCAATGGCCTAAGAGCCGGATGTCTTCAATCAAATAAGACACAGTTGAACGAGAAGCCGATATGTAACTATGTTGCAGGAAAAGATATATGCGACCTCCTAATCTGGTCATTAATGCCGAAGTGAAAAGACATGCATGCTCTAAAGGAGCTTAAAGTGTGGTGTTTTGATATTAAGGCGCCCTAGATAGGACCCGTAACTGGAGTCCTAAGTCTTCGGATACTTACTATCATCCCTGCTCTCTACTTAACGAATTAAAGATATGCTCTTAAGAAAATGAAGTATGTGGTTTGTGAAATAATGTAAGGACTGTTGACGTTCTATTCTTATGAAGCTATAGGTTCCTATATGGACGGCAGAGCGGCCAATCCCTCCCGATACTAGCGCCTTTATTGGAATTGATTGGGCAGGCTTTATGCGATAAAATATCAGCTAGCTCTCACTAAACTGTTCAGTGGCCTTAAGCTTTAACCACCTCCTTAGTGATCTTTATTTTCCCTCACTCTGCCCACCTTTTTAATGAATTCGATCTTCGACCACCTCCTTAGCGATCTTTACTTTCGCTTATTTAACTCTGTGCTCACCTTTTTAGTGGACTTAATCCCCGACCACCTCCTCAGCGATCTTTAATTTCGCTCAATTCTATGCTCACATCTATGACCTCAATTCTTGGCCACGCACGATATGTCTGCCGACTTATTAGTAAGGATTAAGCGTGAAATTTATAAGATAGGGGAAGAACTCTGGAGTATTAATAGTCTAAATGATGTTCTTAACAAGGTGTTAAAGAAACTCTCACTATTAAAAGCATAACTCGAAGTCTAGAAATCATTATAGGCTATTATAAACTTACTACAACGGCAGCTAAGTGACAAAGCTCTTTTAAAGCAGTAAGCTATAAAAGTGAAGTATTTCATTCGATTCATCTTTTAAAAGAATACTTGTAAAGAAGGCAGACTTAGTCGTGGAGAAGGCAGGCTCAGCCGTAGAGATGGCAGATAAAGCCATAGAGAACTCAGACAGAGTTGTAGAGAAGGTGAATATAACTTTGGAGAGGGCGAACACAACCTTGGAGAAGGTGGACATAATCTTAGAGAAGGCAGATACAAGTAATTATACAACTTGGATTGCGATGCTTTAAAGGTTTATGGGTTATCTTATATAACCGAAGAAATCGTTAAATTAGGTGATGCAGAGTTTAAGATCCTTTAAAAATGCGTATTAGAATTTATTTATTATCGCAATCTTTCCTACCTTTTATATCGCCCTAATGTGGATAAAGCTATCGATTTTAAGCTTAAGGATCCTAAGGATGATAAGTCCTTCGACAAATTTATATAAGGTATATAATTTAGTTTCTTAAAACAGACTAAGGCTAATTAGATTAGAACACACTGCCCAACGACTATCGATATATAAACGAAAATACGATATAATAGCATTATTAAACGAAGCACCTTAAGGTGAGTTCGACTATTACGTCTCTTTAAAAATAATAGGCTTAACTGATTTTAAAAGCGTTGGCAAAGATAAAAACGAATACGTATAATAGAGATGCCTTTATCGTTAGTATAGATAACGCGCGATACGCATTATCCCTTAATGAATATATTAGGGAAATATAGCTAACGAATCTAGAGAGCAAATATAATATTAATAATGCGAAGAAAAGATTATTCCTCACGCTTTAGATTTCGGAAGCATTAGGCAAGGACTTAAGCAAACAGAGCAAACTAATGATGGTTAATTGCGCGAGCGATAATGAGGTGTAAAAGACTAACAATAGAAACATCGATACTAGCCTGCACAATCAATCCATACGATTAATATAATCTTATTTAACTATTCGACTAAACTAGTATATTTCCATAAAAGTGCTAGTGACTATATACTCGAATTTCAATATAATAAGTGGGCTAAGCTATTAATAAAGAATTCCAACTCTTATAAGTACATTCTTAATATCCTAAAAATTTTTCAGCTTTAAATAAGGCGCACCTTTATTAAAAACATTATGCTTATTAGCGTGCTGGCCATGCGTTTTATTTGATTTATATATATATAGCTCGCCGTTCTTAGCTTTAAACTTTTAATCAGTCTGCCTAATAGAGATATATCCATTCAAATTCGTGATATCCAGTATAATAATTATTAAAGGGAGGATGAGCTTTAATATATGTATGGGATTTTGATTAATAATCTAAAGTCCAATAAGTATTAATAGGTTATTCGCGTTCAAATAATTAGCAAGCTTTAAGAGGAAGGCGCTATTAACTCTGGATAAATCGGGTATAGGGCCTGTTTAATACTCATATGGGTGGAAACCATGGTCTGTGAGAACGAATATATGCCTATATACGTTACTAAGATCTATTGTCTGGATCGCGATGGTTCTAGCCTAGCGGTAGTAAGGCTTATCGTAGTTAACACTAAGTATGGTGGTGTTCTTAGGGGTAGCGAAGTGAGCATAAGCTAAATAGATGCCAAGGATTCTATCAATGCGATTCCGAATAAAGAGTATAGCAAGATTGTGTATATGTGACTTAAGGATTTCTGGTTGTTATAAATCGTTTAGGAGTATATTATAACTATGCAAATTATTTAAAAGTCGACTAATTTCAAAGGCCTCGTTACTTATATATTACGACTTTCCTTTAAGTCCTGGACTTTCAGAGCCTTGTTAAGGCTGGGAACGTCGAATGATATTGGTCCTTTATACGCCATAGTTCGTAAAGCGGGCTAAAGAGGAAAGGATGCGAGCGAGAAGAGAGGAATATATCACCTATATAATATATAATTAGCTGTGGAGGCTGTATAGTGGATGGTGGATAGAGATTTATCCTAGTATTTACCTTAGCTGTGGAAGATGTGATTGTGCTATAGCTAGATTGGGAGAATAAGATTGATTATTTGTATAAAGGCTAAAGGTAAAGTTAAGCCTATAATGCTAAAGGCACTTTTACGCCTTTAATAGAATATGCTAAGTTCGATGAGTAAAAAGAGGTATGATAAAGGTGTGCGGTAGGAGGGAGAAGTGGATCTAGTGATATATATCGTTAGGCAAAATGCTGTATATAACGACTGCCTTTAGCTAAGGTGGGATAAAGTTATTAGCGGAGCTGGGCGGAGCCGGTCCAGTAGAATAATTGAGTTATCGTTATCGCTTAAGAATAACCTTAGGTATCTGGATCTCTTACTTACAATTTAAGAGGATAAAGTCGTTTATATAAAGGAAGAAATTATGGTTTATAGGACTTTTATAAGTGAAGGGGCATAACGCTATATGGTTCGCTTAGCAAGCCGATAGTGGCCGAGTAGATCCTAGTGCATTTAGGCTTTAACGCCTTTAGGCTTAAAAGATGCGATAAAAAGCAGATTGTAAAATTCTATTAAAATTGAACGCTTTAAGCACTTCTAGCAAAATTCTTATTATTTTAAGCATATAGATGTTTTATAAATTCTGAATGCTATAATTCTTAACAGTATTTTATATTATAGATAGAGATACATTCGCGAATAATCCATAATTTCCTCTTATGTAGCCCCCCCTATAGCCTGTTTTGCTCCTATAAGAACCTATTAATGGACTTTTCCTAATAATCTTAGAGTTTATATCCTTATTATCTTCTCTATCTTCCTGATATTGTCACCCATTTGGGCTTTATTGTATGCCATTTAACTATTGACCTTGCACTATACCGCCTGGTACATGGCTTTCCTATAGTCCCTAAAATTGTTGACTTGGGTGGTTCGATAATTTGGGCTGGCGGGACGAAGTCTATATATAAAGTAGGTCTCTATGTTTTACTGGCTTAGGCGATATGATACTATAGGGAAGGTAGTATCTACCTTTCGCTGTTCCCGCCTAGTATCTATCGTTCATCTAGCTCTGATTAATACAAAATGCATTAATTTGTTAAGCCTTAGCTTTTCGCTGGTTTAAGGCGGAGATCTTATAGCCGGTAAGGGGGTTATAGTGCGAAGGGATTATGAACTTTCTCGACACAGTATTATATAGTGGCTGTAAATATATTCGCATTCTTCTGCAACCCTCTTAGTTTTATTTATGCATTTTGAGTTGTTATAATGGGACGCGTTATAGGAGAAGGGCTGGTGGTGAGGGCGGGAGGAGCTTATATAGGGATTCGCGCAATGGGTAATGGCAATGCATTTAGTAAGATAGGGAAGGTATCAGATGCGTAGCACTTATTAATAATTATCCATCCTTCAATATTGAAAGTCACCATTTTTATTAAATCGCCTCCCCTATAGTATGCATACTTTAGTCTCTTACACCACTCTTTAAATGCGCACATACGGTTCGTTAGGCCAGACAGTTAGTTTAAGGCCAAGCCAGTTAATATTTCGTATATAACGACGCCTAATGACCAGATGTCGAGTCGGAAGTCTTATAGGGCACTAAAACATACTTTAAGTGCCTAATAGAGTGAAGTCCCAACCAAAGTCGTCTTTAAATCTATCTCTTTAGAAAGGCTAAAGTCGGCCAGACTAAAGATAGGATTCATAAAGATATCCTTAAAAAGGATATTTTCTAGCTTAATATCTTAGTGAATGATTTTCTCTCTATATAGATAATACAGAGTACTAATGATATGCTGAGAGACATAAGTGATCTATCCATTCGTTATTTTCATATGCTGGCTCTTCTTATTGTTTAAAAAGCCGCGTAGGGATTCATCGGCAGTAAATATGAATATTTCGATTGGCTTTCCAAACTCCTAGCCCTATAAATGCATATATTTAATAATGTGCGGCTGTATCTGGTTATAAGCTAATGCCCTAAGCGTAAGAAATAGTTCGGCGAACTCATATGTGATAGCTTAGTAAGTAGTTTAATTTCGCGTTTAAAGGTTTTCTTTATTTCCTTTTCTTTCTCTCATTAAATATTAATAATCTTAACAATTATTATACCACCCTATTAAAGATTTATAACTCAGCTCACACGTCTGAAGCTTCCTTTCCCTAAGTACTCAAGCTTATGGTACGTTATTAAACTATAAATCTTACTTTTAAGTATCTAAGGCGTTTAAACATAAGTTTAGTAACGAGTTGATAAGAGACTTATAATAGGAAGGGTCAGTATGCAATCAGTGAGTATTTTCCTAGTGGCCAGCTCGTTCTTTTCTTTAATATACCGATTCTATCACTTATCTAGCACGATCAGCGCTAAAAAGTTTATAATAGAATTAAGTTTATTTCTGTTTAAGAATTGTAGGAGGAATTCAGCAGGCCTTATAATGAGGTCCTAATCCCCTCTTTTAAGAACTGCTTATTGTCTAGGAGTGCTAGTGTATTAGCTAGGGAATTCCTATAGATTAGAATCGATTTGCTAAGGATGTATGCTCATTATATAGCCAGAAGAATCGTCCTAGAATATAAGAGTGTTCTTCTTTAAAAAGAACTGGCCCTATCTTTAAGAAAACAGCTGGGAGAGCTGTTCTAGAAACTCTAAAGGGTTACAGATCATACTATAAGTTCTATCCCTTCCGAACGACAATATACAATCGGGTTTGAAATAATTATTAAAAGTGATACTAATCCTATTTATGCCGTCCGGGCTGGGGAGCACGCGCTCTTAATTCTAAGTATTATTAACAATCGCTTATATAACATTATTCTTTAAAGAAATCTAAAACTAACGCCTATCTATTATAGGAACATCTAATGATGTTTTTTAATAATTATAAGAAAGAAAAAGAATCATAAGAATAGGCATAGGGCTGTAAGAGGCTAGCAGCCGGAACAACTTTATATAAGATTATATCGATAAAAGAGCGACTGCCTACGATAAGCGCTTAACGCTTTAGTTCTATTGGTATATTAAAGCCTTGTTTAAGGCATCCATAAATAAATTGAAATCATTCGCTAGTAAAGTCTTTGAATTCGAGTGTCTAGGTTCAATAGAATATTTAATGGCAGGCTTTCCCCACTCACTTATATAATAGAATTAATTAATCAGTGTTTTAGATTATAAGGTTAGCCTTACTGCCTAAATATTTTCACTATAATATTGAATATAGATAACTATATCTATTTACACAAAAACCGAAATCAAATAAGCTCTCCTTACTAATAATAATAAATTTGAATGTAAATATATTAAAGGGCAGACTTAACGCTATACTAAATAAACCCTTTAAAGATCCTATCTCTCATCCCACGTCGCTATCGCTAGCTAGTACCTCCTTTAAAGCACTTTAATATCACTTAGCAGTTCATTAAAAGCCTCTCATAGAAGAAGAATAAGTATAAAGAAATAAAGAAAGCGAACGCCTATAAACTCTTTTTTAAGGTAATAAACTAATATAAAGAGCGTATAAAGAATAATTCAAATAGGAATATAAAGCGCTTTAAAATCTCGGGATGCGCGATTAAGGCATCTGTAAAGCGTATGAGAAGGAAGCCTCAAGACTTGTGGCATAGCGCATAGCAGAAGACGGCTCTAAGAATATTTCGGTAAAAGGATATACGCCGACATAGACTAAGAATAATCAATAAGTCTTAAAGTCTTAATAGTAAAAGGAAGACTATCTTTAATTAGTGGAGAAGTTATCGGTATTTTTAGCTAGTGATAAGGAATCTAAAAGTGAATAGGTCTTATATTATCAACTACGAAACCTGAAGACACTATTGCGCATTTACGATTCCCAATGGCTCAAATCCTTTAAACGCTAGGAAGATACGGATAAGAGGATGTAAAGGACACAGGGCCTAATAAAGCATAAAGTTAATAATCACGATTCTAAGGTATAAGGAACCTTTTATAATACTCTGAATAAGAGAGAGCGAATGAATCGGCCGATAGTAAACAAATCTCTTAGCCTAGTCGATTCATTAAAGGCCTCCGAAGCTGCCGAGCAAAAGCGATTAAGGCCTTAGCGACCGCTGAATACCTTTTAAGAGGTATTCTTCAATAGTTTATTATTACCTTCTACTATCGATATAGTAGAACCCTATCCATTGTCTGCTAATATAACTCCGCGTAAAAGCCAGCGAACACAACCATCTGTCCCTAGCGTAATTAAGGACCCAATCATAATAGCTTCTATTAATGCTAGTAAACGTGTCCTCCGACTAAGACTAAGGGGTAACATTATAAGCAATCTTACAGCCAGGAGCTCTATAAAGCCTTAAGGTATATTAAAGAGATAATCTGCGAAAACTACGCATTGAAAGGTAAGGAAAGAATAATCAATTTTAATACCCAATAAAGCCTTTATACTTAATATGCATCTTTCTCCTTCGACTCTTTTTCTAAATATTCATAAGATACAGACATCTACCACTCACTTGCTTCATCAACTGTCCAATATGCGAAAGAGGATTTCCCAGCAAGCTACACATTTGCATATAAACGCCGCCTATTACGATTAAACAGGAAGCCCTTATGAGTAATTAATCTACCGCCGCATAAGATGCCCTTAATAAAATTGGCTTTATAATTCGCTAGCGCTATTCACAGAAGATTTCGATAACAAAAGAAGCAATTAGTATAAATATAACCAGCTGCTTTAGGTTTATAAGTAAGAGACACACTATATAAATAATAATAAGTCATTTACTCCAATTCTTTTAAGGTATAAAGGTATTGCTAACTCTTTTTACAATACCCAGACTTATTTAACACTATTCCCTTATCTCATACTTAATCCAAGCCTTAAACCACCTCGAATAAAGCACCCGGAAGTACAAATGGGATAATAAGGTTACTGGGTGATATAAGGCAGTTAAAGGGTATCGTTACAAAATACGTCATGAATAGTCGCTAAAGTAATCACTTAGATTATTGGTGGGACGTGCCGCTACTAGCGATAATAAGTACCCGATCCATTATGTCGCCTCGTTTACTAGCAGAAATAAGGAAAGGAGGAAGAGAGTCTACGAGTCATCTCCATTAGAATTAAGTCTAAATCTATCAATAATGCTACTTATCTCTTAAAACCTAAAGGTCCTTTTAAGCCTTACAAAGAATTTCCTTTATCGAGCAGTTTAATAAAGATCCACTAGCTAGTTATCTACTTACCTACCTAATCCTCGTCATTAAAAGTCGGGTTGTCTAACCAGACCCGCATTTTCTCTAGAGCAAAGATATCATATTCCCTTTTAAAGGTGGTATAGTCCTCGATCCGACCCTCGATCCAATCACTCGTACCCTAGGACGTCCCTAGCAGCCTGCCGATCTCGTAGGCCGAGCTAAAGTCGATTAGAACCGGCATTCCGCCGCCGGCCTCTGAGTCAACCAGCACGTTTATAGGGTTAAGGTCGTTATATGCCCAGCCGAGTGAATGTAAGTGATGGATAGCGGACTTAAGCGCGTCTATAAACACTTTCTTATCAATAGTCCCTGCCCTATTCTTTAAATAGTCCTTTAGGTTATGCGAATAACGATTAAGCATAATTCCGATTAAATAGCTTTGCTGGGAGCGGCAGCTGTGGTACTAGATGAAATTAGGATATAGGTGTTTAGATAGAAATTCTATAATATATGCCTCCTTTAATAAGCCTTAGGTAAAGAGGTATATGACTTTATACCATTTGAACACATTATATTAAAAAAGATTGGATCGCTTAATGAAGACTTAAACGTTAGTAGGGAGTATTAATAGGACCTGAGTGAGTTATTTAGCGCTAGGCTTATTAGACAATAGCCACTTTAAAAATATCTCGCTATTAGGGATTGGTTTAAGCTTGGCTATGACTTATTAAAACGAGATCTTAGCTTTGCGAATGGGCAGTTCGCTATAGTAGATAACATCATCTGAGTCGATGATAACGAACATTATATATTGAAATTCATGGGTTTCTAAGTCGAATTCCTTAGATATATATATAAAATTAGTCTATCTTATGATCTATAATGCTATCGTGATAATAACGACGATAATGAGAGTAGTGGTGATGGTGATAATAAATGCACTTTATAATGAAAAGTTAGGTATTATGGTTTTATAGCCTAGATTTTAAGATATTTAAAATAAAATGTTAAAA